>WHVA01000112.1:0-258157 GCA_015179125.1 Gautieria morchelliformis | reverse complement strand
ATTTACTGCAACTATCAGCAGTCCAACTGGGCTTCGTCCTTCCCCTAGCCGAGTTCGCTTACAACAATGCGCCTAACGCAACCACTGGTATATCCCCGTTCTTTGCTAACAAGGGTTACCACCCAAACCTCGCGGTTCACCCCGAGCGCGACCTCGCCTCGGCACGAGCTCGAGACTTTGTGGTGGACCTGGCGAGCTTCACCAAGAACTTCGCCGCGCCATCCTCGAGGCTCAAAAGACCTACCAAGCCTCAGCGGATGTTCGTCGCAAGCCCGCCCCTGATTTCCATGTAGGCTCCCTTGCCTCTGTAAAGGCACAGTACTTCAGAACAACTCGGCCCACTAAGAAGCTCGCCGAGAAGTTTTTGGGTCCTTTTGAGATCATTTCCCGAGCGGGTACTCACTCCTTCACCCTTCCACTTCCAGAACACATGCATTCAGTCCATCCAGTATTCCACATATCCATGCTTGATCCAGCCTTGCCCAACACCATCCCGAACCGAGTTCAGCCTCCTCCGCCCCCAGTCGTCATCGATGGCGAGCCCGAGTTCGAAGTCTCGGAAATCCTCGACTCCAAGATCGATAATAGACGAAAGAGCTGCAAGCTACTCTATCTTGTTAGGTGGACTGGTTACAAGGGTACCAATGAAGAAACCTCGTGGATCCTCGCTTCCGAGCTTGATCATGCCTCAGAGCTGGTCACTGACTTCCACGAGTCTTATCCGGGCAAGCCGGGACCTTTGACTGCTCTATGATCATTTCCTGGTTTAACCCCCATGACCCCCAGTAGTTAGATAACAAAAAATCCTCGCAATCGAACAACAAACAAAAAGAAAAGAAAAACACCAAGAAATTCCATTATCCCCTTAGTTAGTTTACTCCAACATCCTCATATCTTCCCCCTCGCTTCCCTCGCTATTCTCACCCGACTCCTCCTCATTACTACTACTACTTCGCTCCACTAGACCCCCATGTCCCCCATAGCTCGCCAAATCCCTCGCCGCCTGCATCCGCTTCAGATAGTTCCGCCGCCTCCTTATCCTCATGAATTCCACGTCCGCCCTGTTCATCCTATCATTCGCTGCCCTAAACTCCCCCAACAACTCACAAACCCTCTCCCCAACCTCGCCAACCTTCTGTCCCACATCCCTCACCGCCGCTATCAACTCCCTCATCTCAGCACTTCACTCCGACCTTTTCGTTTTCTTGTCCTTCTTCGCCCTCCGACCTTCCTCACCTCGGTTTCCTTTCCCTCACTCTGCCTCCTCACCTCCTCAACCTCGCTCCCCTCAGCCTCCTTTCCCTTCTCCTCACTCAACCTCGCTTCCATCCGCTCCACCCTCGCCTCCAAGTTTCGCTCAACCCAATCGCTTGAGTCATCGTCGTTTTCGACATCGTCCCGAACCTTGGTCTCTTTCTTCGGCCTCGGTCCGTCCTCGCTGTCCTCGCTCCTCGCCTGCTTCCTGCCCGCCTCGCTCACCTGACCGTTCCCTGGGTTCGCCTTTCTGCGACGACCATGGGCTATACTACAGCCCAAAGATCGCATCCTGCACCATACGCAGGCACCCTGGTCAGCGAGGCTGAAGTCAAGGCTAATGGCCCGAAGGCACATATAGTCGCGCTCTTCGCAGCGCGCGCACCTCGCCTCGGCCTTGGTCGCGAGTTGCCACTCACGAGGTCCTCCGTCGGCAAGCTTGTACCCATATAGGGACAAGTCGGTGGGGTGGTACGAAAACAGCATGCGTTTATACTACACAAGTCAGCAGCGTCCATGACGAGACTACGACGGTACTCACCTTCTTGCCTTTCGGCCCTTCCTGCCACGGCTTCCGCATATCTATGGCCCCCGCATCCTCGATGTGCCACGGGACCACCTCAGGTCCAACCTCAGGCATAACCTCGCCCGAGGGACCGTCCTTCTCAGATAGCAGGGTCTGGTCGAACGCGTTATTCGCACTAGTTTCGTTGATAGCAGAGTTGAATAGTGGTTGAGGGCGCACCATATTCGTTGGCACTTGGGTTTGCTGCCTCCTACCCAGCCTTTTATCTAACCTCGGCTACGATTTAAGCTTCGCCTTTCCAGCTACTTAGCATCGGGCCGGGATCTAGATTCAAGGATAGGCGAACCTTGTTCATATTACGGCCTCGAGGGTCTCGGCCATAAGGGGGGGATACTGTAAGGACCCAGCCTTTGGCCGGTTACTTACCGGTATAACCTTTCTTCCGAGCCGAGCCTTGTGATACTCATGCCCGAGTACTGGTGATTCTAATCCTGCGCCCAAGCCCGAGCTAGAGCTAGAGCTCATATCCGACCTTGACCCCATGCCCAAATCCCCTTAGTTACTGATTCCGCTCCACCACGCATCATTTGCATATTACCTTGCCCTGACCTTCCCCCGCATTTGCTCACCCCTGACTTGTACCATCACTCGTAAATAAACCCCCCTTGTATGAATTCCTACTCCTCAGTCTGAAAATCAACTATCGTATACTTTGATCCCTAGTTAGTTTCTAAGCCTCGCCTCTTAAGCCAAACCTCGCCTCTTATTCGTTTGCCTCCAAAGTTGGGACTCGTGCGTAGGGTCGGCGCAGCACATAAGCTGAAGCCTAGTCCCTCTCCAACTTCCCTATCAGAACCTCGCCCCGTAACCTCGGACCGTACCTCGGGTTACGCCCCCAAGCTCGGTCAACCTTACGAAGGATCTTATTGTAACACTGTCATTTCATGTTCGCACTCCTCTTTCATTCTATTGTATATATGTTTCATTTATTTGTATCCTGACTGCGCACCCCTATCCAACCCTGACTCAAGATGGCCTCTTTCCTATTCGCTAGCACCATATGAGCATTCAGTATAAGTAGTCTACATTCGCATGTATATTCTCCAGTTTAATTGTCATACGTCTATCTTGTGCAAAACTTGACCTCACTGTGACCATCGTCTTGAGCCCTCCCCTATAGATTTCTATCTTTGACCAGAGGAGGACTTAAGCATCACTGGTGAGTTTTTGTATTGTACCTTCGTTACCTTAGCCTTCATACTATTATCAGCGCTGTCAGTGAAGGGTTCTGAAGGAGCACCTTCGCTGGCGAAAGGATTGTTGCTGCTTAAACAACCTTTCGGTAACACCTTGCATGTTACATCGTCAAGTGACATGGGCTATTTCGCTTCGACTGTAGATCAGGGCAAACCCTTTTCAAGTAACCCTCTTACCTCTTAACCCTTGCCTCTTCAGTACTATTCGCTAGATCGCACACGCTATTCGGGCATTCACCACTAACATGCCATATTAACACCCAAAAACCAATCTTGACACCTTTATCCCCTCTCCCCCCCATTGTTTCATGTTCACACTCCTCCCTTCTTCCATTGTATTGTGTTTCACCTATTTGTATCCTGACTGCACACCCCTATCCAACCCTGACTCAAGACGGCCTCTTTCCTATTCGCTAGCATCATATGAGCATTTGGTATAAGTAGTTTACATTCGCATGTATATTCCCCAGTTCAATTATCATATGTCTATCTTGTGCAAAAGCTTGACCTCACTGTGATCATCGTCTTGGGCCCTCTTCTATAGACTCCTATCTTAGACCAGAGGAGGACTTAAGTACCACTGGTGAGTTTTCATACTTCACCTTCATTACCTTAGCCTTCATACTACTATCAGTGCTGTCGGCGAAGGGCTCCGAAGGAGCACCTTCGCTGGCGAAAGGATTGTTACTACTAGACAACCTTTCCATGAGACCTTGCACGTTACATTGTCAAGTATCATGGGCTATTTTGCTATGACTGTAGATAGGGTGAGCTCCATTCCAGCAGCCCTCTTACCTTCTGAACAATTATTGGTTCATCTTATTTGCCAAACTACATATTTCGTTGCACAAGCTATTCGGGCATTCGTTGTGTTCACTAGTACACAATATTAACACCTAAAAATCCAATCTTGACAATATGTTGTGCCCCCAATGAACTATTGTCCTAAGTATTTCAGATCATGAGTCAGAAGTCGGAAAGTATTGAACTAAACAGAAGTTGGAACTTGAGTCGGAAACAGAGTCAGAAGGCGGGAGGCAGAAGGTGGAGAGACAGAGGCCTTGCAAAACTTGCTGTGCTAAGAACAGGAGATAGAGCAAAGGAGATCACAGATCGAAGGCGATTATCTGATTGCAGAATAACACGCATACATGAGGGGCTTTTATACAAAGAGCTGAGACAACATGTAATGGGGTAGTACTAAGCAAATTCTGGAGGTAGCAGAAGTCAGATAGACATACGGGGTAATTAACTAATTGGGAACAAGGGGACTACAAGGGGGGTGCAGGGTAGGGTAGAACAATGGCAAAAGAACAAGGGGTCAGAAAGTATATCTGACAGAAAGAAACAACGAGACTCCAAAGAGGGCCAGACATATGATCTTGCTGTGCTACGAGGCGAGTCAGGTGGGTCCAAGTAATAGAGTCAAAAGAACAAAGGAATAAAACAAGGGGCGGAATATCGGAACTAACAGAGGGTCGGAATGTGAGTGGAACTGAGTGTCGGAAGTCGGAAATGCATGGTCGTAACAGTGGCACACATTATCCAGGATAGGCCTTCCCCGGGTTGATGTTGTCTATGATCAAAATACGAAATCGCTCGGTTGCCTGCATGCTCGGTAGTTGTGCAATGAGTGCCATGTGTAGTTATGAGAAACACAGCCACTTACCAAGTGACCACTTTCATTTGGGAGACACAAGCAGTGGATACAGATGCAAGAGACAGTGGTTTGTGTTGATAAGATTACAACTGTCCAACTTACGCGTATCAAAAACTAAGAAACAGTGCCTAGAAGTGGAAATAGGACCCTGGGCATTCACAATGCATGCCTGGGCTTGGTGAATTTTTTAGGCTCACAGCATATTGTAATTATATCCCTGGTTTTGTAGTTTCAAACCTTACTATGTTTTGCCATTCTTTAGAGCACCGCAGATCCAATATAATTAGACAGCTTGTGGAAACGGGACTTTGAGGGCAGGACACGTATATGCAGAATGAGACAAGTGCGATGCGGCAGGTGCTGTGGTGGACTATGCACATTGGACACGAGAGAGTAGATGGCGAAGGACCGATGGCAGGAACACAACTTTCCTCGTCACCTTTGTGAATGCAATAGTAGTCCCCCAGTCGCTGTTGATGTCCCAAGAATGCTCGCTGTGGATGGTGCGCTCGTCTTGCTCTAAGATCACTGTTGAGCGGAGGTCGGTGATATGTCGTCGAGTGGTGTGTCATCGAGCGCGAGCCCAGTGATGGTGAAGCGGATGCTATATCAGATAAACTCAAAGGGGCTGAAATGTCCGTGAGGAACGTGTCTGTGACTGTGTCGGCGTGCATGTGCAAGGTACACTAGACGATGTGGGTACAGGCGCTGTGGGCGTAGTTATAATCGGCAGAGAATGGTACCCTCTTCTGCACGGGTAATGCGACTTTGACTGGTGACCGGTGACCGGTATGAGTGTGAGGTGTCTGGTACGATAGGTTGGGTTGGGAGCTTTACATAATGCCTCGCAATGTCCCATATCCGATGGTGGTTTGGGGGTGAGGGGAAACGAACGCGTATTGCGGGAATAAGACGGAATCAAGGAGTAAGCGAAGGTGCAAATGAAGGATGTCTGCGAACCACACGGAGAACACGCACTACTCTTGTCGGGAGCGCCCGTCGGCAGAGAAGCGGGTGCGGGGTTAGTACGGAAACTGCTGCTAGACGGACGACGAATCAACTCGTGGTTATCAGGGCATCAAACGTGGACATCACCCCGACGCACAGCTTTGGACCTCTCGGAAGAAGAAGCTGTGACAAAAATCGGCGAAACGGGAATTACCTAACATCATGCTGTGTGAGCGCTGGCCGATGTCGTAACTTGCGATTGAGTATGGGTCCATGTCTGTTTCTCTTCGCATGATGGTAATGCCCACGATAGGCGCTGCAATCAGGCCGCAAAGCTGTGCTCTCGTTCTCGCCCATTGTATTTTTTTGTGAAATTTGTTTACTCTGACCAACACAACGCTATGAGTTTCCTGGAGAAACTGGGGCCAGCAGGCAAGTCGTTGACAAGTACCTCTGGTAGCATGCTAAAGAAACCAATTAGCGAGCATCATTTCCGTTATTCAACTCACCGCATTCGCTCTCCGCGTGTGTGCCAAATACGGCGCTGGCGTGAAGAACGCATCCAAAGATGGAGATAGGATCAGCACAGAGTTGTTGGGACTGCACTCAGTACTGACACAGGCTTTGAAGCTGGCAAATGAGGAGACAGAAGAGACATCTCGTTTGTCGTCTTTGAAGGAGCAACTCCTTGTTTGCGATGTCGAAATGAGGGGTCTCTTGACGACGCTAGGTGCCGACAAGGAGGTTCTGGGAAAGAACCTTGGACGAAGAGGCTTCATGCCAGCATTGAAGTGGCCGTTAAAGGAGGCAGAAGTCAATAAGACCGTGAAAAGTATTAAGAACCTAAAAGACTCGTTAACTACGGCGATGGAAGTGGATAAGACGTACGTTACAGTTACAGCAGTTACCCTCGACTCCATACTGATGACCCAGATAGACGCTTGACATTGAAGATAGATGGTGGGGTCGAAGCGTTGCAGATTCAAAATGCTGAGATCAATCAGTCGATTGAGAAGACGAAATCGGGCATGGGTGATGTCGCTAGTGCGACGCAGGAACTAAAAGACAATGTCCAGTCTATGCAGAGACAGAAGGCTCAGATGAGGGAGGCTATGGAGCAGGCCAGGTTGCGTACGTCCCTTGCCGCTACTGCCTCCTAAGGTGGGGAGGGTATTCTGACTGCTTCTCTATGTAGAAGAGCATCGTCAGAAGATCTATGACTGGTTGGGGGCTCCTGATCACCAGTCAAAGCATAGAGATGCCTGCCGCGCGCGACAGAAGGGAACCGGTTCGTGGTTTGTGAACGGAGCACACTTCCAGGATTGGCGAGGGGCCCCTCACTCATTCCTTTGGCTCCATGGTATACGTGCGTCAGCTAACCTATACTGTGCTCCTTTTCCACTGATAGGTGGACCAGCTGGGGCAGGAAAAACAATCCTTTGGTATGTATCCCATTTGTTGTGATATCTGTCTTATCTAACAAATGAGCGCGTCAAGCTCAACGATCATTGACGAACTTTCAGATCACTGCAGTTCTGACCCCACCCTCGCTATGGCGTTTTTCTACTTTGACTTTAACAACAAGGACAGCCTTCCAAATGCCATGCTTCGATCACTGATTGAGCAGCTGTCTTTACAATGCGCGAGCACTCCCCACGCCTTGGAGTTACTTTACTCCAAGAACGAGCAGGGTGATGGGCAGCGAATCCCAGGTCAACACCTGATGTCAACCTTAAAAACAATCGTCAAGAGCTTCCGGGCCGTATATATCGTTTTTGATGCACTTGATGAATGCCGGGAGCGATCCGGACTTCTGAAAGTGCTCGAAGATGTTCATGATTGGGAGCTGGATACATTACACCTGCTGGCAACAAGTCGGGAAGAGGGCGATATTCGAAAGGCGCTGAGTGGTGTGGTTTCACATAAGGTACCCATGGACGAGAGTTTCGTCGGCCGTGACATCCGAGCCTATGTTTCCACGAGACTTAAGGCTGCCGAGTTTAGCCTGTGCTCTGCAGCTGAGAGGCAAACGGTTAAGAGGACCTTGACGCAGGGCGCACATGGGATGTGAGTGGTCTTCTACCTGTATGAATGCTTTCTGACAGAATGGCAAGGTTTCGCTGGGTTGTCTGTCAACTGGATACATTACAGAAATGCAGAACTCATGCGGCACTCGAGAGAGCACTCACCCGACTACCCAAGACGCTGTTTGAGACATACGATGGAATTCTCGCTGGTATCGATGAGGATGATAGGAGGGATGCTCTGAGCCTGCTGCAATGGCTCGCATTCTCTGTAGGCACATTATCAACAGACCAAGCTGTGGAAGTGCTTGCTACAGATCCTGACACAAGAGAAGGGCCTCTGTTTGACCGGCGTCGGCGGCTTGGGGATCCAGCCAGCATATTGACTATATGCTCGAGTCTTGTCACCATTACTCCCCAAGAGGGCAGCAATGCTGAACATAGCAACTACGTGGACAGCAATAATGAGGGGACTATTGACCACCATGACAACAGGGTACTCTCCACTAAACCAGGAGAAATCAGACTGGCACACTTTTCAGTACAAGAATATCTGATCTCAGAACACCTTCGCTCAAGCACAACCGCACTTTCATATTATTGGTTTAACGAAAAGATGGCACATGTGTCCATTGCGAAGACATGTCTGGCATACATGCTGCAATTCAGCCAGGATAACGGTGTAAACTCAGATACAGCCAGATCCTATCCACTATCTCGCTATGCTGCAGTACACTGGATGGACCATGCTGGGTGGGATGCTGCTGGCAGCAGTGCTGATCTACATGAATTGATAATGATGCTCTTGGAGCCCACAAGTGCTGTTTACACTAACTGGATGTGGATTTACCATGAGAATGATCAAATGGTGGAGCCTGGAACAGTTCCTCTTTACATTGCCGCTGCAACTGGGTTGGAACGAGCATGCCAAGATCTGTTGGATAGAGGATCAGACATAAATGCACCCGGAGGATACTATGGCACGCCACTGCAGGTGGCAGCTTCACAGGGTCATAACACAACTGTCCAGTGGCTCCTAGAGAAGGGCGCGGACGTGAATGCTCAGGGAGGATGCTATGGGAGTGCACTAAATGTGGCGGCATCACAGGGTCATTATACAACTGTCCTGTTGCTCCTAGAGAAGGGTGCAGCCATGAATTCTTACGGGGTGAATACGCTGGATGCAGCACTATCAGGGGAAAATCAAATGATTTTCAATTTGCTCCTAAAGGTGGATAGTGGAACCACTGAAACCCAGTTGGATGGCCCACTGGATTTCTCTGAGTGGGAATCTCAATGAAACAGACCCCACTGAAATAAACCCCAGATTTTTCTGCTTATGGATTTCAGTAACAATTCCAAGAAATGCTTCCAGTTGATTAGCCAATAGATCTGTCAGTGGAAATGTTGACGAGTTTCAATGCTGTACTCACTGAAAGTTCAATGTGATGGTCATGAAAATATCTGTGCTCGAACACCCGAACACCGCACACTATCAATTTAGCAAAGATGATTAACTTGGTGAAATCCAGTGGATATAGATATATACATATCTTTCTGGGCGATATACATGCTCATAACCAATCTGCGCGCCTGCGAGCAGTGTGAAGATAGCTTTGGCCGTGTAGTCATAGATAAAGGTTCTGAGACATTAGTTAGTATTCCACGCATGTCTTTCCTGGACATCCGAAATTCCAACTACACCACCGCCGGTGGTAAATGTTTTTGAAATGTTTCTCTGAGGACGTTGAGGCACAGTCGCCTATGCCTCAGGGAGATCGCGTGGTTATGTCTAGGAAATAAACCTCCGCGAATCGTTTTAGGCTTAAAAAACCTTGAATGTTTGGGCAAGGTTTGGCAGATACCTCTGTGAATCTCAGTAACTCTCCTCAATAAGAGCTTTGCCACCAATGTCTCTGTGGCCTCATGTCAACGTTATGACCAGCTCAAACATCGGCATTCATATTCCATTGGAATAGCTTTCTGTAACTGCTTGCAAACCTCAATTAGAGCTTGGGCACCAATGTATCTGTGACCTCACATTTAGCTACGTCGGCTCGTATATTCCATCACCATAGCTTTGTGCATTACCTTATATATATAGCCATAGGCATCTATCAAAGCATTGTTGACGCTAAATACAATGTCCATGAAAATGCCATCTTCACGGCAGGTTCCCCTCAAATACTTTTCCATCGATCGCACCCACTAAGCTCGCCCTTTCCTTCCCACTTTTTCTGTGCCTGCCTTTCCGGCATGGTGGTCGCAAACGATCTGCCATTTCTCGAGGTCCTTAGTCAGGGTGACAGGGCGCATGGCAAGCTCAGTGTGTGAGCGCGGGAAATCCTCCTGGTCAAGGTGGTAGTTTATCTTCATGGCCCTGCTGGCAAGGTAAGCTACATACAGTGGAATGTGGGAAGAACAGACAAACTCCTGGAATTTTTCGGTAGTGGGGTTCCATTCTTCCCACTCCCGAAGCCTCTTGTCTATGAGCTCCCAGGTATCTTTAGCATCGCCGGTTTCACGTATGACTGTACGCTGGTTACACCGAGTTAGAATATACACACGCATTAGGCTAGGACACTTACAATGAATGCCATGCGGAATGAATGCCATGCGAACTTGGGTGTAAGTTGTCATGGCAAGTCCAGTCATGCTCTTTTTGATCATGGCATGACATAGGTCACTAATGTGCCTATGCTTACCGGTGGGCACAAGTGACTCCAAAACCTGTCGTTGCTGTGAGGAATGAGAATGGCAGTAAGGTTCACCATACTTACATGTTTCTTGACCATATTACGGGCGGTGGTAGCCTCAGTGCTTATCTCCGTGATCACGGCTTGAATGCGATCTTCATGTTGGGCTGCAGGAAGGTCGTGAATGTTGAGCTCACGCATCGTATTCTGGGACAATGTAGGCATGTGAACATGGACAAATGGGGGTGGGAACACACGAGCACGGCCAGGGCAATGTTGCCTCTATAAGCGGTAAGCTTCGGTGAGAGGATTATGCAGTTGGTATATTTCTTGATGTTGGTCTGTCGCAAACAGTTAGTGTAATGGCAAAAGAACCATATGAGAACAAAAATGCCTTGAGTCCTTTAGGGATGTGGTATTGCGCGTGACTCGTGTGGTCATCAGGGATGGCCTGCAGGATGGCATTGAGCAATATGAGCTCACATGCGAGTGGGTCACCCTCCGATGGCAATGAGGTGGGAGTTTTGTTTTATGGGGCAAGCACTCACCTGAGACTCAGCCCAACTATCCAGCAGGGCCGCACAATTTGGTGTATATTTTTTGCGGGACTTCAGGGCAGCAACGAGCTGCACAGCATTACCACGAGGTGCAACTGGAGGCGAGGGATCATCCTCGGGATCAACATCTGTATGAGGTCGTTTGGCACCGGTGGCACGCGTCAATGTACAGGGCAGACTGTCCAAAGATGGATCAATCTGTGGAATGTAATATTCGGACTGACTTTGCTGATGACTGTGGGGCTCACGGCGCATTTGTTCAATGCGCTCCTCCATGCTCAAGCGGGTGATGGGCTGTGGCTGAGAGAAGATGGACATGTCGGATGATAGGGACCCATCAGAGCTGGGTTCATGCTGGTGGAAGGGGGAGCCCGATGGTGCACCAGCACTGTAGGAATCGCTGGGGGGCATGCTCACTGGTTCGTTATCGTGGAGGGTGGGCAAAGGGATATTAGCAGTGAAAGAGAGGCAACGCTTATAAATATCTGGAATGAAAGGGATATTAGCGGTGAAAGAGAGGCAACACTTATAAATATCTGGAATGAATCCACTGATAAAGTGGCACAATAGCGTAAAATTATTCTTATGTAAGTATGTTCGAAAATTTCCAAAAATCGAAAAATGCCTGAAATGGATCACCGTTGGATACCCTTGGGTCACGGAGAGGAGCACAGAGCAGACGGAATACCTCATTGGACTCGGCAACGTTTGATGGCTCGGGCACGTGTGGACCGTAGTGCAGGTAATAAGTCAGGCTCTTCATAGTCAGGTTCTTCATCAGCATCAATGGCAGGTGCCTCAGTTCCCAAGGGATTCCAGTCGCTAGGTTGACCTCCATCTGAGTCGGTTTCTGGGTCAATATCTCTGGCCTCGTCAGGGGGTGGGGGATTTCCAGGGTTTTCATCATGGTCCATCCGAGCAGCAATTCTTTGCTTCTCTTTGTTGGCACTTCGTGTGGCCTTTGCTTTTGCTTTGGTTTGGGCACGCTTGTGAGTCCGCATGACCCGAACCTGTGCGGCCATCCGGTCATGGTAGCTGCGGCGGTCTTGGTGGAGGGGTTCTGGAGCTGTTAGTGCGCGAGGCAAAGTCTCACGCACGAGGTCAGCATTGTGGATGGCATTGAGATTGAGAACAAATTGCATATCGTCGGCATGAACCAGAGCCGGTGATGTACAACTGGTGGCTTCTCGTTCCTGACGGTGCACGCGAGAACCTGTGACGCCACACTTTGCAGTGCGGCAGTCATGTTGCACGTTGACCATGAATCTGATGTCCTGCTCCAGGGGGTGAATGAACAAGGACCAGGAGATGCTGACATGACGAGTAGGGAAACACACCTGAGATCGGATACCTAGGAACTCAGGGTCGGTGGTCAAACAACGAAGTAAGGGCATGTTGAAAGCCGCGTGCAAAGTGTCCGATATGTGATATACCTCCAAGATGACGTATGAGCAATGTTCACTCGGGCCTTCAGGTATCAATAGGCAGTGGATACGACCAATAACTGTGGCCTGCGGTGGCAGAATCAGCTCGGAGAAGGTGCAATCAGGGTGATCATACCGATTCACTACCCGCAAAGACCCATGTACCAACTTTGCAAATGTCGTCAGACTGGGCCGTCACCGCGATCCCATGATGCCATGTTGAATGGTCCAAGGGGGGTGCCTGAAGGCGTGCCTGTGCCCCTGGAGTGTCAGCCCACGTCAGAGTCTTCCGCTTCTTCTGGGCAATGGGCTTGACGTAACCTGGCAATTTGTCCGTACTGCATTAGTACAATCTGGGTGGGATGGAAATAGAAATGGAACCTGGGGTGTGCTTCGGAGGGGGCACCCATCCTAAATGGGTCTGCACGATCGGGTGCTGAACGAGCATTGCTTGAACTCGACGAGATGACTGCACCCACTCACCGCCCTGGGCTTCATCCACAGGGTCTGCTTCCCAGAATCCCCCACTCATTAGGTGTTTGATGTGCTCCATGCTGGAGCACTTGCGGGCTATGTCACGACCTGGCGCCTGGTGGTTACTAAGGACAGAACACATACGAAAGACATGGTTGAAACATTCAAAAACTTCCGTGGCATACCGAATGGTGGGACCGAAGCGCTCCACATCCTCAGGAAGGTGCGACAGGATATGCAGTTTTCCTTTGTCAAGGATGCACGCGGGGTCTACCGCGTCAAACACATCCAAAACATTGGCAACTAGAATGCGCAAATCCCCCTTGGAAGCTTTTGAATCATGGAACGCAAGCCAATACCCACTGACGCCACTCACCAGGTACTCCACCATGTTGCGGATCTTGTGATACCATAGCACCGCCCCAAGCCGACCTGTGGCTTTAATGAGCTCAAACTGGGGTTGGCTTACAATGCCATGGACATGGAACACCACTGTCTGCATCAGCGTTTTGAAGTGTTTGCCAACGAGCGCATTGCGATATTGAGACATATATGCTGCACGGATCGGTGGGATTGTGAGGCCATCAATATTGGTACCTTGGAGACGAATGAGAAGAGTTCACGCTCGGGGTCTTTCCAGGAGGTGTGCAAATTATGCCACACGTATTTGATTAAGCCCAGCAACACGGTGTGCAAGATTTCGACCGGAGTGTCATGGTGGATCCAGGCCTGCATATTGTATGAGAGACAGACTCACGACAAGCTTGAATATACATACCAGGAAATGACAGTAGGGGGCTCCATCGCTGTCCAGGTTGCTCGTCAAGCCACTCCTTAGCAGCTTGTTGCACCTGTGCATGTGACCAAGACGGATGATCGGCCTTAATGGCCTTCACTTTGGAAAGCACTTTAACGATCCACCCTTGGGCAACTCGGTCCTTGACCCCACTGCAGTTTGTATAGCAGATACCGGTGCGAGTTTCCCTTCGGTCCCTTTAGGAGCTGTTTCTGGATCTCCTCAATTGTCCGCACGACCCTGCGCGGGGCCCCAGGCTAGCCATTGCATCCACAGTCAGACATCTTTAGAAATCAAGTGATCATCAGTGACATTTGGCATACCTCATGTAAGGCATGGTACCCATCGTCAGATTCCGTCACAGCGGCAGGCCCACCCACCAGACAGCGGCGGCACTTGCAATTCCCGCTGGGGCCTATGTGACTACACTCCTCAGACTGCTGAGGTTATCTGCCGGCAAGCCTGGAACAGCAATTCGGAACTTGCACAGACGATGTGAATGGGCATTATAAGTGCTGGGGGCTTGCGCTGAGTCCCACTGAACCCAAGCCAACGGGACACAGATGTCAGTTATGAATCCCCAGGTCTGAATGACAGATCGCGCACCGTACCATCTCCAGAACGGCTTCAACTGCTCCGGGGTACTTGCATGTGGGGATGTTGCCACGAAACGTACAAAGTATTCTTGCTGAAGCAATCGCCCTGGCACATTAACATGTGCCAAATATATGTTCTTGTGCGCATTGACCATTTGGATATGTTCCCACCTACGTCATCTGCCCATAGGAACACAAACGACGTATACAATTCATACCCATTGGCAACTGCGCGCAATGGGTTTGGCATGAGAGCCTGAACAGAGTCATCTGTAATATGATCTCTAGTGCCATCACATCAAGTTCGACGAGCACCACTCACCGACAAATTTAATCCCACCCTCCTCCATGAGATCGAAGTAAGTAAACGCGAGGTCGTCGCCTTGAATGTTTACCAACTCTGGCTTTACTACCAGCCCATCCTGATCACCAGACATTAAGTTGCACATGTCCCATCAAACATATATCATACGCACCTGTGTAAGCTCAACCCGACGTGCATCGGCACACATTACATTGTTGCGGATAATCCACATGTGGGGTATCACATACTCGCCTGACCTCAATTCTGCCAGCTCGTTCACATAAAAATCTTTCAACCCTTTGCGAACCATTGGTGTGAGTTGTTCCGCTGGCAATTCCTTGATCCTCTTCATCTGCCATATTTCCAATACACAACCCTCTTTTTCTTCGGGATAAAAACAAAGTAGAGGTGCGATCTGCGGATTTGCATAGTCCTACTCTGGTTAGCAGCCATGCATACTGGCCGAAGCGGCCACGCAGACGTACATGAGCAATGATTTCAGGAATATCGTTCAGATACATCACATTTCCCAATGAGCTCTCGAATTGTTTTGTGGTGACCCCTCCAAACTTGTGCAAACGCGCCTGAGTTTCATGAAGTGCATAGAGCGAGGGGACATCATGAGCCTCAGACTCACTCAACACCCACAGGAACATCTGCATGTGCCACTCGGACAGCCGCAGCCGAGGGAGATTATCCAGCAAATCCAACAGGAACAGCTACCAGAGCACTCAGTTCTCTCCAATAAAGGGCCATCAAATCATCGACACGAGATGCTCACAGTCTTATTTTCATATGGATACCAATCGGAGTCCTGGGAGAGGTGGCTCACTCGCTCGCGCAGTTGCTCTATTGGTGAGTCCTCCAAATCTAAATCTGTGACTCAGACAAGCACCGTGAGTGTGGGGTGGTATCACTCACCCAAACCATCCATTCCTGCCACAGCATGCAGGACTGAGAGATCCTCTTCCTCCAGGTCCGGCTCTTGTGGAAGCAGGATTTGATCCATGTATTCCGCCATATCGTCAAGCTCACGTATTACACACTCTTTTTCCTCCTTGGCCGTCATCAGCTCTCTCATGCCATCGAACGTCTTGAGGTCCACCTCTCTATCCAGGTAATCATCCCCATCTGGTGCATCGACCCAGCCCATTTGAGGCCGTGCTTCTTTGTGAACGCTTACATCGTCCAGAATGGCATCATGAGTATCCTCATTTTCTCGATCCAGAGCGTCGTAGCGCCGCATCCTGGCCTCTTCAAACTCAAGTCGGTCGACATTACGCATATGTGTCCTTCCCTTCAAGTGGCTCGACAGACTTGCTCGAGAGATCCAAGTCGAGTCGTCTGGAACCGCAGTAAACATGTGACACGTGCGGCATCGCACCTTTCGGGACTCATTGGGGTGCTGTTCGATACCTGTGGGTGTTCAGCTGGGTCACCAAAACTGACAAAACAGTCTCACGGACAGTCAGGCAGTTTCTGCTTGACCGCTGGCATTTGGGTGGTCAGACAAGTGGAGATAACAGTGGGTGTCAACAAAGAACAATAGCATGGATGACAAATTCTATTGTTTCGGGACGTCTGACTAATATTTGAGGAAATGTCACTCAGAGACCGAATCACTCTAATATGCCATCATGTGTCTTAGACCTCTTGGCTGCATGTTCAATCGGTGACACTGGGAACGGGGCAGGTCGGCGCGATGGCATGCTATAGCGAAAGCCACTTGGTGCCATCGCTATCTTGTCATTCGCGGTCTGAATCCTGTTGGGAACTCGCGGCATTGAAGACCATGTGAAGTCCTTGACCCATGACTCGGAGTCAGCGCCAGTGCCCCACAGCAAGAAAAGCATCACTCACTATGTCTCTGGCATTGGGTGTCTCATGGCGATCGGCGTCATGATCATGATCCAGGATTGGATAATCGTCCAAACACGTCAATATTTTCTTTGCCCGAAGGCTGGAACCTGAAGGAAGGGGCCTTGGTTCGGGTTTGTCGGATGTATCTGAAACCCGCTGCATGGCAGCGCTTTGAGGCTCCTTCGCATCCACGAGCACAGGCGGGGCTTCTCCCACATTTATGATTAGTGTCTGGCAATAGATAGCGTTAAACCCTTGTAAAAGATGAAAACCGCTGAGGAAACATACCACTGGACCTGGGGCTGTCGGGGTAATTTTGATTTCAAGAGAATGGGCCTGGCCTTCCAGGAACACGGCAATGTTGTTTGTGTTGATTTTGAATTTTGTGATCGATGAGGGAATAGTGACCTTGTCCATCACAGTGGTCAGTTGATGTGTGGTGAAGGTGTGAGATAACAGGTGAGGACTTAAGTTTGACAAGCGGGACGGGAGTCAGGCTGGTGAGCATATGGATTAGCTATCTGCAAGCATGTCGAGTGGCTCACATCAGGCTTACACAAACATCGACTGGAGATGATTGTGGTTTCACAGGCGGCAGTGAACGTTTTGTTCACATTTTACGCACCGACTTTTGCAAACATCACACAGGGCTTCACAACATGGGAACTGAGAGCTTGTGGAAATACACTAGGTGAAAGATTGCTGAAATCCCCCAGAAACCACAGTGAAAGTGGGAAGAGTGACGTCTAGGAAAGCTCTGCTAGAAAAGGTTTATTCAAGGTTGGAGAAATGTGACACAAACAATCGACAACAATGTTTCAGGGACATCGGCTTGGAAACCTGTGCCAAAGAAGAACCTCGACTGGTGGTGTAGAACATACCTTTTTGCGGGTGAGACCAAGGTCTGTCATTGTGTCCCATAAGGTGCTGATTCCAACTGTTATCCCATACAGGCGCTGCATGATTGTTTGTATCTCGTCCAAGTATAGGTCAGGGAACTGCTCTGTAAGCCGAAGAAGAAACTACACTAATATACAAAGTGAGAAAATATGATCATCTTCACTCTGTAGTGGAAATGCTTACCTCCATTTCCTCTGGAGTCATAATCTTCCTTCTATTTCCCGTCTTTCCATGTCCCTGCATAACTACCTCACCAGTAGTACGCCACAATTGGAGGATGCGCTCGACAACACGTTTTGACATGTTCAGATCAAGTGTGATGTCATCGATCTTCTTCTCCCACGTGAACCGTTGGTAAATTACACGCTTCTGGAGGTCTTCAGAGTATGTTTGACGCTCCCTTTGGTGTTCATGCAGGTAGCGAGGCATCCAGTACAAGTACAAGTATGTAATATCACGTGACGTGTTACGCATCAAAGAGAATAGTGTGTGCAGAGATAGGAAGTCCAGGTAGCCCTGAAAAAATACGTTACATGTAATTATTGTAAATATACATTATATACAATAGTTTAGAGTGTTACAATCAGCATTTATGGCATTGTAGAAAGCTAAAAGGCTGGAAAGGTGCTCAATTAGTATGCAGCCCTCCCCCTTCCCTAAACCATTCAGTATACAATTCCATTAGTTTTCAAACATTTATACATGTATATTACTCTAGTCTGAGAATGCTACATCCTCTGCTTATGCTATATTGGTATCATAATGGTGCATATAAGCCTATTTTTTCGAATATTAGAATCTGCATAATAAGCTATATATCTTGTACTAAATGGTAGATACTATATCATATATAGTTATAACAAAACATCAGGTCTTATTATCCACTAGTTATTGAGGTATACATGTTTCTTTCTGAACGGCTGTCACGGAGTCAAAATTCAGACTCCGCCTTATGTACCCGGAACAGCTGTAATTAGTGCCATTATGAAGGCTGTTGCGAAGGGTGAGGAAGTAAACAGGGTGACATTGTGGTTCGTACCTGTTCCCTGCGATCAGTGAACGGCCTATAGCGAGTGCACCTGGTAGCCAGGGTAAATCAAAGCCCGCTATACAAAAGATGTCAGATGAAACTCACTGCTACCCCATCGAGGAACAACAAAACACTACGAGACCGCCTGTGTTTGTCCATAACGGCATGGTGAAGCCAACCGTGACACCAAGCATGCAAGGTATCGGTGAGCTTATATATATCAGGCCTCCCCGTAGAGGCATGGTAACGAGGGTGGTCAGGAAGTACATGGGGACGGCAGAGGAACACACAGTTTTCGAGGCGGAGCCCCTAGGTGCAGCAATAGGGGCAATGATGATCAGGGAAGAAGGCAGCAGGATGTGCATGTTGGGTTTGGACAACCAGGCTGCCATACAGACCACCAGAGAGGAGAGAGCTATATCGGGGCAGTACTTGGTCGACACAGTCCACAAGCAGATGGAGGCTATAAGAAGGGAAGGGAGTGGGAGGACAACGGTGACCATGAGGTGGATACCGGGGCATGAGGGGGTGAGGTGCAATGAAAGGGTAGACAGGGAGGCGAAGAGGGCAGCGAAGGGTGAGTCCACCAAAGAGTGGAACAAGCTGCCAGTGTGCAGAGGCAAGATGCCAGTCAGCAGGTCAGCAGAGCTGCAGACACCACAAGGACTTGAAAGCGCAAGCCAGGGATGCCTTCGCGAAGTCATCAAGGGCCCAATACATGCACAAGATTGATCTGTTGATGCCATCCACAGCATACATGAAGCTCAGCAGCGGGCATGAAGGCACAGCTCGCTTCTGATCCAACTGAGAACAGGGCATGCACCGCTAGCGAAGCATCTGTTCAAAATGGGCAAAGCCGACTCACCAACATGCGCAGCCTGCCGTAGTGACGACAAAACAGTACACCATTTTCTCATCCGGTGTCCAGCCTACAGAGAGCAACAGAAGCGGCTGGAAAGAAACTGAAATGGGGGGCAAGGATGGCCAGCACGCTGTTAACCAAGCCAAAAGTGATGGCACCATTGTTTCAGTACGTGAACGAGATGGGAAGGTTCAGGCAAGTTTTTGGGGACCTAGAGGGAGAGAACTGGACAGTGGAACAGCCCATGTGCAATGCATGGAAGCAATTTCCTCGCTTCCACACAAGCATGGACAGGCTCAGGACATGGTCCAATGAGCATGTGGAGATAGATACAAGGGTACGGATAGAAAAGGCAGGTTGTCGGAACCTCTGTATGCTTCGTCTTACATAGGGCATGGCCCCATAAGACAAAAATGGATAATAAATAAAAATAAAATAAAAATAAAAATAAACCCAAGGAAAATTTCCTTTCTAGCCTTCTTGTCCTTCTTTCTCCAATCATCAATATCCTGCTGTTCAGCCGCAGTGACGTTGCCGGCATCTGCCAGTCTCGGTTTCGTCTCCCCGCCGATGGCCACATCCCATAGATCCAGATCATCAAGTATCCACTTGAGCTGCCGGCACCATGCCATGTAATTATCCCCGTTTAGAGGATCAATCTTGTATGTGTTGTTGTTACTCGACATTGTTGATTGGTATTGATTTGATGGAGTATGGAGTGCTCTTGTGTGCAGTTAGGATAGGCTAGGTCTGTAGTAGTTTAGTTACAGCCGGGGCCCATAACCTGTAGAACAAACACTGCAGGCATATAAAAGTTTTCTTGTTTGAAAAACTGTTGAAAAAACTGTAAAGATTTTCCAAATATCTTTAGTGTTTTTTATATAAAAAAAACTATAATAAAATTTTGTGTTTTTATTAGAATTTATTGAGCAAGAAAATTGTAAAAAAATTCAAAGATTTTTTCAGGGTTTTTTATGGGTTTTTTGTGTTTTCGCAAAGAAACTTATAAAAAGACATAAAAAACCCTGCAAAAAACTTTAAACTTTTTTACAATTTTATTGCTCAACAAATTCTAACAAAAAACACAAATTCTGGTAAAGTTTTTTTTACATTAAAACCACTAAAAAAATTTGGAATATCTTTACAGTTTTTTGAACAGTTTTTCAGACCAGAAAATCTTTATATGCTTCCAGTGAAAGGAAATATAATAAATGTTGTTATTATTTGAGCTACTTGAGATCGCCTGCTTTTATACTAAATATGATGTTCACTATATTACTAATTGCTTCGAGCTGCTGTGCCAATGCCATGCTGGTGCACCAGCATCCTGGAGTCGAGAGCATTCTTGAACGTCCGGCTATGTGCATACCAGTTCTCCCTTGGCTGACACATCGCCCCGATTACTAACAGATACTTAATTATATCTCCCATAGTATAAAAGTGCACCATAAGTGTCTGGCACTTCAAGCACTATAATTGATACTTTCTCACACACACACAGAAGTGGTGGAGTTGAAGTTGGCAGGACTTGGTACACAGCATAGTTATAACAGTTCCTATCTGAGATCAATTCTATCTTGTTTTGAGAGTAGGTGGGAAAGGAGTGCTGGAGGGAATATGCCTTTGGTGGTCACAAATCAACACAAATTCCATTATATAAGCTATAGGTGTGTGTGTCCCTTCTACTCTTCAGCATTCAGGTATACACATGATGTAACATTGGGTTTTCTAATTGTGAACTGTAATTCTGTAGCTGAATGAGCACAAAAAATAAAATAAAAATAAAAATATTGAATGAAAATATAGTAGCTTTTCAAAGATCTTTAAATAATAGTGAAAACAGTCAAGAGCATTAATTTTTATGTTAAAAGTAAGGACAGAAGCAAAAGCCTGATTAAATTTTTTAAATTTTAGTTAATGTCATTTCTTGGTGAATTTTCTAGTATTGTGGAAGCAGCTAAATATATTTAACTTCTCTTTCTTTTTTAGACAATGACTTTGACAAGTGTTTTGTTACATAAAAGACAATAAAATTTTTGGGAAATCTTGGTAGTCTTTTAAACGGTTTTACAAACCAAAAAAGTCTTATATACCTCCAGTATTGGGCAAAGCCTAGTGTGTGTCTATCCATAGGTGTGGGCTTGTGTCAGTATGTCAGGATGCTCCTCACCAAGAACCCTCTTCCTGACCTCCATGACTTTAATCTCTAGCTCCTGAGCATCCTTCCACTGGCCCAGACTCCCATACATTGCAGCAAGGCTGCCCATTGCAGTCATTGTGTCAGGATGCTCCTCACCAATGACCCTCTCCCTTGTCTCCATGACTTTAATCTCCAGCTCCTGAGCATCCATCCACTGGCCTAGACTCCGATAGGCTGCAGCAAGGTTGCCCATGGCAGTCAGTGTGTCAGGATGCTCCTCACCAAGGACCTTCTTCCTTGCCTCTATGACTTTAATCTCCAGCTCCCGAGCATCCTTCCACTGGCCCAGACTCCAATAGGTCGCAGCAAGGTTGCCCATGGCAGTCAGTGTGTCAGGATGCTCCTCACTAAGGACCTTCTTCCTTGCCTCCATGACTTTAATCTCCAGCTCCTGAGCATCCATCCACTGGCCCAGACCCCGATAGGTTGCAGCAAGGCTGCCCATGGCAGTCAGTGTGTCAGGATGCTCCTCACCAAGGACCCTCTTCCTGACCTCCACGACTTTAATCTCCAGCTCCCAAGCATTCTTCCACTGGCCCAGACTCCGATAGGTCGCAGCAAGGCTGCCCATGGCAGTCAGTGTGTCAGGATGCTCCTCACTAAGGACCCTCTCCCTTGTCTCCATGACTTTAATCTCCAGCTCCTGAGCATCCATCCACTGGCCTAGACTCCGATAGGTTGCAGCAAGGTTGCCCATGGCATCCAGTGTGTCAGGATGCTCCTCACCAAGGACCTTCTTCCTTGCCTCCATGACTTTAATCTCCAGATCCTGAGCATCCTTCCACTGGCCCAGACTCCAATAGGTTGCAGCAAGGCTGCCCACGGCAGTCAGTGTGTCAGGATGCTCCTCACCAAGGACCCTCTTGCTTGCCTCCATGACTTTAATCTCCAGCGCCTGAGCATCCTTCCACTGGCCCAGACTCCGATAGGTTGCAGCAAGGTTGCCCATGGTAGTCAGTGTGTGAGGATGCTCTTCACCAAGGACTCTCTTCCTTACCTCCATGACTTTAATCTCCAGTTCCTGAGCATTGCTCCACTGGCCCAGACTCCGATATGTTGCAGCAAGGCTGCCCATGGCAGTCAGTGTGTCAGGATGCTCATCACCAAGGACCCTCTTCCTTGCCACCATGACCTCCACATGCAGCTCTTGAGCATCCATCCATTTCCCTGCCTCATCAAACACTTGTGCAAATTTATTTGCTATGTCTGGATCTGCACCTTTCTTATGTAGCCCATTAATGTGAGAGAGAAGAGTCCTCCTAAAGGCATAGTCCTCTGTACTATTTCCATATGTGATAGAAAGTCCTAGTATCTGCATCATGCACCGTTGCTTATGCTCCTGCTCTGCCACCCCCAGTCTTTCTCCAGCCCAAGCATGTACTAGTGGATGAAGGAAAAAGGTATACTCTCCCTCACTAGTGGTGATCAATGAGTAGGAAGTTAATTCATTAATCACCTCCTGAAATTGAAAGTCACTCCAGCTACCATCTGTGGTTTGAAAGTTATGTAGAAACTGTTTGGCATCATCAAATGGCCCATCTGGATCTATGAGAGCTGCCCTCTGAAATATGCTCTTGGAAATACCCCTATAATGCAGAAATGCACATAGGTGTAGCAGGCTTGCTGCTTTGGGACTTAGCCTTTTAAAGCTGATTTCCCATGTTGCATATACTCCCCACTGGTAGTTATCTATCATCTGTATAGAGTGCTTGCTCATCAGCTTAACCCGATCCTTCTGGAGAATATTCAGGTATTCATTCAAGCTGCACCCCTTTGAGATATAGGCACCTGCTTGTACAATGGCAAGGGCAAGGTAACCAAGTTCTTTGGCAATCAGACCTTCCAAGCCATGATCCTTTGTGGAACCATTGGCTGTAGAGAACATGAGGAGCAAATGGATTGCTTCATCAGGATTCACGCCTGAGACATGACAGTTGGACCTGGGTGCATGCACGCAACGCTCCATATTGCGACTTGTGACAATGATGTTTCCATGCTTGCATGCAGGGAAGTACTTCTGAAGGTTTATATCTCGGTCATCAGCATTGTCCAGAAAGAGCAGCCATGCTTGGTGTTGTCCAGAAAGCTAGAGAAGAGCATCCTCAGCAGTCTCACCAATACCCCCTTCCCGAGAAATATCCTCTAGGCCAGAGTTTATAGTGGACACCCTACTTGCATCCACATAATAGACCCTCCAAAAGCTAAGTATAAAAGAGATTAGTCAAAGCATAACAGCACCAGGTAAACCACACCACCGTTGATAAAACTTATCAATAAATGTCAATGCAATCTGTGTTTTTCCCACCCCACCAAGCCCATACAAGACAAAGATGTGCTGTTGCTCCTTAGCAGTGGATGTTTGTTTTGGGAAGAAGTATTCCTCAAGTTGCAAAGGAATATCACATCTTCCAGTAAATCTCCATGTTGGTAGAGGACAAGCCTTATGGCGAGCTCTCTGTTTACCTGATAGTTGGCTGACAGTGCCTCCACCTACAGAGTCTACCATAAAACATAAGTCATCAGCTGTGAGCCATTGCAAATTGTACACACTGAGGTGTGCAGCAGGTATCACTTCCCGGCGCTCCCTCAGAGCAATGGCAGCAGCCATTACCATCTCATCTACCAGTGGCCGCCCAAGATAGTATAATGTTTGCGTTGTCACCTCAGGTGACCTTTCCCAATCTGCCAATGTTACACTTTCCATTCCTTGCTCCACATTGAACCGGAAGTAGACTTCGGTGCAGATCTGAAGCGCTGCTGGCTTTCCTCCGCTGTTGTCTCACATTCCGTGGTGATCTTCTTCAATACCTCAGCTACACTTAATGGTATGATGTTATTAAGCAGACTAGATGCCGGCAGGCTGGCAGTGGTGACATGTCCAGTGCCGATGCTGACAACACAAGCAATATGTTGAAGCGGAAAGATGTGTTCTGCTTCTTTGAGGATTTGCTTGATCGGATTGTTGCAACCCAGGCCGGCATCGACAAAGGGTTCATGCGTAGCTGGTTTTCCGATGAAAATCGGTTTGAAAAAAGTAGGAGCGGCAGACGTAGCGCGGGCAGCCTCCCATATAGCGCAGTCAAATGATTCGTATTTGCTGATGCTGTACGTACGAAAGAGGTGGGGTGTGCTGATGTTATTTGCGGGCATCGCACAGACGAAACTGGGCTACGGTCAGCTATGTACCAAGTCAAGAACGAGCGGCAACGTGAACATACGTTTTGCACACATCTCTGCTCGGTCTTGGATCGAACAGGCGTGCGTCAGGGTCGCCAGTTGATTCCTTGATGATTGCCTTGATAGCGCTCTCCAAATTGGTAGCCTTGAACCTTCCGTCCTTCCAAATTGGTTTCTTCTCTGAGAAGACTTGTGAGGCGAATGTGCCATACGCTTCGATCGCTTTATCTACGGGCAGGCGAAGGCGGCCCAGCATGAGTGCTATGAGCCTGCATGGAACGTATTAGCGAGCAACGGCGACCGAGAAGAAAGCAACTTACCCGCCTGTACTCGTACCGCAGATCAAGTCGAAATATTCACAAGGAAGGGGGACGGTGGGTCGCCCTTCTTCGAGCTGGATTCTTCGCATGATATCTTGTAGTATGATGAGTTCAGACAAGCCACGGATTCCGCCGCCATCTGCTGAGGGAATTAGAAGGTGACAGCTAACAGGCATGAAAACATTACCAAGTGAAAGCAACCTAAGCCCGGCACGCTCAGGCTGCTGCTGGTCGGTTTTCATCGTGGGGGTAGATTCAATGTCCGTTCTCCCTGCGGCAAGACGAGAAGTAGACAGTGATTTGACCTATTCATAAAGATTCATGAGATAGTCAGTCCTCTTGATTATTTAGGGTCCCGGAATAAATTTTGCTTACCGTTGACGGTACCAAAGACGCCTTTACGATCGGCGGCATTTCGCCATGTCTGGATGAAGGGGAAGCTTTGACGATCTGCTGATTATTGTCCATGGAGGAGTCAGAGGTCAGGGTGGTCTGCGAGAAAGAAGGAGGCAACCGTTGCGGCGAGAACGTGGGAATAAGAAGACACGACCTGCGCCTACTTGGAGGAAAGTCTTAAATCCCCACCCCGACGCGACTTCGGACTCCGACGCACACGCTCACGTAAGTTCTCCACATCACAATGAAGTTTATTTATAAAGAAAAACATAATATAATGGCAATAAAATGTGTCAGAAACATTCTGAAAGATTAAAACATGTTACATTTATTGTAACTATAAGCGTCTCAGGTCTGAATATATAATGTTTAAAGGGTACCTTGTTATGTGAAATTGGCTTAGTGCAGTGGTTAACACGTTAAGTGTGTGCGAGGGTGGGCGTGGATTCGAGCTCTGCTCAGCGCAAATTTTTTCTTGGCACTTGCATTTATTTTTGTAAATGGTTCACTGGCCCTATTGGCTTTTTCTCTACTTTCTTTCTATACCTCAATGTGGCATTTTAATTGTTGGTACATGAAATTCACGATACACATATACTATTTTGGATGCACGAACTAGGGCACGGGGGCAAAGTCCGGAGTTTATAACTTTGGGTTAGTCACACGTTAGTCACACCGTTTAATAACGTGTGACTAACCCCGGTGGTCTTGCAACTGGTGTTTCAAACACAGCTTACATAAGACCGACAACCCCGGCCTTATGTATTTTTAGATTTACCGTCTCCTTACCCAAAACCTCCTCCGAGCTTTGACCCCCTTTGCAGTCGTGTGCGACCGTTGTCTGTCCCTGACCTCCGAGCCCTTTTTCCTTTCCAGGTGATCGGGCCTTGCCGCTTTCCTGGTAAGCGGCCCCTTTCCGGAGGCTTCACCTGGTCAGTAGTGAATGTGCTCTAGTATCAATTTACACTAATTGCACGAGACGCGTCCTCTTGCCCGCCCACCATGGATCGCGAGTGCCGCGACAGCAAGCTTAAAAGGCTTGATCTGTACCTTCGCAAACTGCAGCTTCATCTCTGGCTATCACTGAGTCTTTCTCGCGTTTGGGTAGAAGCCATAGGAAGTGTCGACGGCGCAGTGAACATCAGATGAAGTGGCTGAGAACAAGGAGGTGGATGATGGGTTATGGGAAGATGAGGAGGAGGAGGAGGAGGAGGAAAATTCTGACCTAAAGTCTGCACGCGAGACTGCAAGCCATGGATATAGAGGTGGATGATGGGGTCGACATTGGTGTCACGCAACTTCGCGACTATTTGAGTGAGCACCCGGCCTTGCCACCACTGGTCAATGTCGGAGAGGATCCAACAGTGATGAAGAAGGCAGCTGGCAGTGCACCTAGAGTTTTTGAAGTACCAGACATACTATTCTAAAAAACTCACAATCTTTGTAATCACGGTCATATCAGCCACAGTTTGAAACACATGTTTGAAACACCGTGTTTATAACACGGTGTGTTACTAACGTGTGTCAAACCCCCGACGACTTTGCCCCCGTGCCCTAGCACGAACGAGGCTTTAGCGTGCCGACCTGAACCGACCCGGTTCGGGGGACCCCCTGAGCGTAGCGAGGGAGGGGAGGGTCGGTGAATGGTCGGTCCTCTTCGTGCGCCCGGGAGAAACAGTAAAATTTACACTCAACAATATTTTTAATCTCTTAATTGGTATTTTTCTAATTACTCATGTACACGAAGCCTTGTGGGTGGTGAGGGGTGCGTCGGAGTTTGAAGCGTCGGAGTGGGGATTTAAGGTCACCCCTACTTGGAGGCCATTTAGTGTGTATATGACGTTCATGTCTAAGTAGTGAAAGATGTAAGTAACTGACAGGATCAGATGGCAAATCATGTTGAAATTGAACTCTCCAAATATTCTGAGCTTCGCCTCTATAGAACGACGCTCTCAATGGTGGTGCTTCCTTATATATGGTCCTATCCCCCCTAGGCCTATGGATGAAATAGTTGAGATCTGCCAGCCCTGAGAACTCGTTGATTTTATGGATTTTGCTGTACGGTTACGCTCGGTAGAAGACGTTTTTCATTCACTTTTATATCGCAGAGGACGACGATGTATCGTCCCAAGCCGGAAATAAACATAACAGAGAAACACTGTGCATAGTACGGATGTATGGAAGGCCGAGTTAGTAAAGTGCTGCGTGTAGGGGGTCTTTTAGCGTGAAACGATCCCCACCCTCTTCACTGATCCCGTGAAAAGGGCGGGTCTGCGTGGTGCGTTCAACGCGGGTACCAACCTATGCCAACCCTTCTCGTTCCCCTTGCCAACCAACCCTCACGAAAAAGGCAAACGCAACCCCCTGCGAAACAGCCGCCTCCAAACCACGAAGCCGTCAAAACCCCCACGAAACCCCCGACGAAACAATCTCACAAAGAACCCACGACCCATCCTGGTGCATAAAGCGTGGAGCGTGAGGACTATGAAGGAAGGTGCACGCAACGTCTAACGTCCAGGGGAAGGGTGAAGACGATCTTCTGGAATGAATACACAGGAGCGACGTTTGTTCCAATTACCGACAGTGCTGGAGGTAATTGGAACAAACGTCGCTCCAGTGTGGCATCGGAGACGTACCCGCGCCGATAAGTAAAACAAGACGAATATTCATAGCTTCCATGGTGGCCATAGCCACGTAGACATGTCCCAATAATATAGTGTAGTGCGGCATAGGTGATATCATGTCAATAGCGCCCCATGGCGCCATGGTACCCCGAGCTCGCGTGCATCCTCAGAACGCTCTTGAGAGGGAGCGCGAAGAGCTCTAAAGTTCTATACGAGCTATGCGGTGGCAGGTGCCAGGAGTGAGGATATTGAATATTCGACGGGCTCATGCGCGGGTGGCAATCGCTGGGCGTCGAAAGATATGTATACTTGGGGCCCCCGCGAATTGACGAAGCACACGGCCAAAGGAAAGTATCCTCCCATCACGCTGCGCTGCCAGCAGGCGCGCGGATGCAAGTTGGAAGCCATCTCGACACTCAACCACGCTACCTGAGAAAGTCAGGAGAGCTGCCTGATATGGTGTGGCTTCACTTATCTTCACAACTCACTCACCATCACGGCCCCCGCTCTAGGCTATCTCGCCGCGTGGGGAATTCGAGGGGCCAACCTCGCGTGAATATTGCCAATTGGGGGCAAAAATTCTTTGCGTGTTTTTCAGCCTGGCGGGCGCATGTACACCGCACACCGTACCCTGGGGTATGGATGGCCCTGCGCTATGAAGGGAGCCAGACGAGCCATATGGATAGATGAGAAAACACGTGCCACGAGAGCTGCGCCCAAAATATCCCACGCACCTATATTTTTAGGCCCCGGTAATCACCGTTACGTAACGATTTTCCTGACCCACTGGTTCTTTCTTATCGTTTAATAATCAGGCGAGTCTCCAGGTGATAAGAGATTGTCCCGCCTTGTCACCTCGCCTCCTACGTAAGACACCCCACGGGAGCTGGAGGGGTTGATTAAAGGAATGTCTACGAAGTATACCGAGGTTCTGTGCATTGGCGTGGGCTTGTCGGGTGTCTGTTTGGGGGTGCAGCTGCAGCGGAAGTACCAGTTCACGGACGTCCACTTCTACGAAAGGAATGCGTCTCATTCGGGGACGTGGTACGTGAATCGTTACCCAGGTAAGTGCACACATGAGCGCTTGTGCGTATTAATGATTTGGGATTAGGTTGTGCCTGGTAGGCACTCGTCACCTTCCTGCGTCGAAGACAATACTGACTATCATCGTCGCAGCGACGTCCCTGCAATTTTCTACTCCTACTCCTTCGAGCCGAATGCGAACTGGTCGCGGTTGTTACCCCCGCATGACGAGATCCGGCGCTATCTGGACGGCGTCGTCGAGAAATACAATCTACGCCCCCGCATGACGTTCCGCACCGAATGTGAGTCGGCGGAGTGGGATGGCGGCCGCCAGGTCTGGACGGTGCATCTTCGGGACCTCGAGAGCGGGAGACAATATATCCATGAATGTCGGCTGCTCTTCTCTGCCGTCGGCGTGTTGGTCACGCCCAAGGAGCCCAATATACCGGGCAAAGAGACGTTCAAGGGGCCTTTGTTTCATACCGCGCGCTGGAGGGACGACGTGGAGCTACGCAACAAGTCTGTTGTTGTCGTCGGAAATGGCTGTGAGTGCCGCCATTAAGAGGCTGACGTCTGCCCTCACGCTCTGCTGCCATCTTAGGTTCCGCCAGCCAGATGGTGCCGCGAATCACACCGCTAACCAAGACACTCACCCAGTTCATCCGCACGCCGCACTGGCTCTTGGAGCGCGAGAACCCTTCGTACAGTACGCTGATGCAGTGGTCGTTCAGACACGTCCCGTTCCTGGCGCGTCTGGTGCGGTTGCAGATGTTCGTGATCATGGAGAAGGACGGGTGGAGGATGTTCCCCGGGGACGCGACCGGCGCGCGACTGCGCCGTGCTGCTGAGAGGCAGTCCAAAGAGTTCATACTTCGGGTTGCGCCGAAGAAGTATCATGACATTTTAGTTCCTGAGTGGGAGATTGCATGCAAGGTGCGCAGAGCGACCGGCATGGGCTATATATCACGAGTGACCTTTTTTTGATTCCAGCGGCAAGTTGTAGACTCGGATTCAGCGTATCTCAAGTCGCTCCATGCGCCGAATCTACACCTGACTAAAGATCCTATCGTCGAAATTCTGCCAACAGGGATCCGTACGGCTACGGCGACGTACCCCGCAGATGTGATTATCATGGCGACGGGGTTCCAGACGAATAACGGTTTGGGACCTCTGCAAATCCGCGGGCGTGGCGGCGAATGGCTGAACGATCGCTGGAATCGGCGGGGAGGCCCTGGCGCGTACAACAACACGGCCGTACACGGCTGTAATACCTCTCATCTGTTTCCATCCATCCTTCCCTGTCCCTGATGCTCTGGCGCTTCCTAGATCCGAACTTCATGATGATCTACGGGCCTAATTCTACAACGGGATATTCATCGGTGATCTTGGCAATCGAGAAGTAAGACTCCATCACGTTGAATGCGCGACCGTGCACTGAGGAAACGCGCCAGCATGGTCGACTATGCGCTCAGTATTGTTGCGCCCGTGCTTTCTGGGGACGCGAACGAAGTCGAGATCACCGCTGCTGCCGAGGACGCCTACTTGGACCGGTTGCAGGCCGCTTCTGTCGGCAAGGTGTGGAACGGACCGTGCAGGAATGTAAGCGCCTTCTTTCCGCCCTATCGCCTCGACTTTTACTGACATGACGTGGGGATGTGCCAGTGGTATGTGACCGCAGACGGGTGGAACTCGGTCATGTACCCGTGGTCGCAGCTATATTTCTGGTGGCGGAGTGCGTTCCCAATACGGCGGGACTGGACGTACAAGGTATCGTGGCGGCCTAGTCTAGTTTTTCGACAGCTTACTTTGCAACCGTTTTTAGTATTGCAAGACTGGGTCCCGGAAGATGATGCTGTGGAGGCCAGGAACCCTATTTGCGCTGGGCATCGTTGGAGCCATCGTTGCTGTCAGTGGTGGAGGCCGGAGCAAAGCCGTCGACGGTGCTTTGCAATATGTTCTGAAAAGCACGGGGTATCTTTGCGCGGAAGGACGAAGGATATGGTTGTAGTGTCTTGCTGTTGTGGGATGGCGTCGCCCTGTTGGATTTATGAGTCTTAAACTGTCTCATCGTTCTTTGTAGTACGTAGTCTACGACATTGTCCTCGTTGTATCTGAGTCTCCATCAGGCTCTGCCTGAGCATAAGGAAATTGATACGGGTGATATAATAAGGACACCCAGGCGTCTCTTCTTTCCCAAAGTGGGGATGGATAGCACAGTACTTGGGACCTGGCACTTGATATGACCCTAATTCCGGGGTTAGATGAAAGGACATTCAATGTGTAATGAAGTCGCTTCGCGACGCAGCAGATTAGATACTGCTATCATTAATCATTAACCGAGCCGAAGAGAAGGTCGAGTTCATATTCATATTCGGTACATGTTGCATCTATTGCAATGTGGCACACCGGGTTCCTATTCCAGTGATGTCGATGACCGCCATAGTTGGTGGCCGCTAATACAGGTGGCGATGATAGCAATATAATTTGCCATGATAGATGATGTGCGCACTGAACGGCGTCGGATGCGGGATATATGTTGATGTTCTTCGGGTGGGTGTGTGGGAGGATTAGGGATGTGCATGAAGCTTGAAGCTTGAAGCTAAGCTGGAAGCGCTTCATCCGGGGGGGGCCAGATGTCCCTGGGATCCGTCCTGACCCGCCGCGGCCGATTTCGCATGTCGTACGATCTGAGTCTGCAAGGCGGGTAACCGCAGACGCTTTCCCTCCCGATCCCGATCCCGAACCCCGGAACTGAGATGCTGATGCCGATGCGCCCGAACGCACTAGTGGCAGGCGCAGACGCGGACGCGGGCCCGAATTATAATAAGCGCAGCGCCGTCGCCTCGACCCCAAACGCACGGGGCGCTGAACAGGGTTTAAGGTTTCCCTTTCTGAGCGGTCAAGTACGCGGATATAACTGAACTGTATTGTGCGCAGTGCTTCTTTGTGGCCGACTGTCTGGTTCTGGTTCTGGCCGGGTCTGCGGGCCTGAGCATGATGCAGTCTGCATCGACATCGTTGACCGCGGCCCGGGGGAGTCTGGCGTGAATGAGGCGCTTTGATAAGTAAGTAAGTAAGGTATGCAGGTATGTATTGCCATTTCGTGTAGAATCAGACGCGGACCATATCATATGTGTGATGGCACGCGGATTCCGGGTTCCGGGTGTGGGACATTACTGAAATAAGGAGGTGACGCGCTGATACGTTATCAGATACGTTGGTTGAACAATGTGATGATCTGGTGTAATGGTGTGATAATGGAATAAGCTAAGCCGGGGCGCATTGGCACGCCGAGGTTCGAGGGAGATGGTCCCCTGACCTCAACGCGTATCGTGTAAACGGGAGGGCCAGCGGCGCAGCCCAGGGACGACCCAGTCCCACGCGCAGAAGCGACGCCGCCTCCCTCCCACCCCCCTCCCCCGGAGTGGCAGTGCACGCCGACCCTGGCCCCTGGGTGCACCCCGGACGCGCGCGCCACACTAGCATCCGCCGTGAATAGAGTTTCCGCGTAGCCTTGGGGACCGCCGTCCGCTGTGCGCCGTAGTACGTACTGTATCCGCGGCGGGTCGCGTCGTATCCATCACTACGCAGGAACCGAGTCAGGTCAGGGGCTTCTTCCGCGGCGGGGCGCTGGCGGGATGCGGGGACAAAACGCATTATTGTAAAAATCGGAATCGGCTCGTGCACACTGCAATTTTGGCTCAAACACGTGTATTAGTATTATATATTTCCGTCGAAAATGGGCCGGTTCGGTTTGGACATTTCCTGGAGCGTGGAAAATTTCGGTCACTAAAATTGTCGAGTTTTTGCGTGTCCACGAGTGTTACTGTTACTGTATCCTGTATCCTGTAAGTAACCTATCGTATCTTGGCCATACCAAGAGCAAGAGCAAGAACAAGAACAAGAGGCGGCGCACCGGTGGGGCGGTGCAGGAGTTACTAGTTAATTACGTACCGTTGCCGTCACCGGTGGCGGCGCGCGGGCGGGGGCAAGTGCCGCCAGATTCTAGAATCTAGAGCTGTGTCTGTGCTGTTGCTGCTACTTGGAGTGCCAGCGCGGCGTGCATCCGAGGCCGAGTCAGTCCGCGTCCGAGGAGCGCAGATGCAGGGGTTCTTTGTACAGCTGGCGCGCTCGATTTCGTATTTCGGACGATCCGAGTCGGCGACGTGCGACGAGGCGATCCGCCCTGCCCTTAGGCCTTAGGTTACTTCAGGGTTCAGACAGAAACGCCACTTTGGAAATACCGTAAGGCTGAGATCAAAGGCCAAAGGTCAAAGGTCAAGGGTCAAAGGCAGCCTCAGGCAGACGGGCACCGCCACGGGGAGGTAAGTAAGCGCGGTACGCAGCCAACGCAGACTCTGCATCTGCAGTGTTTCGACCGGGTACTCGTACTTTGTGTTGGAAAGCCAGGGAGGATTTGCCTTTTTTTTTTTTTTTCTTTTTGGGCTGGGCGGTTTGACGGAACGTCGTGCGCGGAGGCCGTGACTGGCAGCCCAGAACCCGAATCCTCGAATCCGAATCCAGAGCCGAAAGTCTGTGTGTGTGCCAGTGCCAGTGCCAGTGCCAGTGCGGTGCGGCGTGCATCGTCATCGCATCGATCGATCACTCCGAGGAGAGTAGGAGGCCCCCCACCCTGGGATATGTGATGGATGTGGATATGTCCCGACGCCGCGCCACGAGCCAATAAGTTGAGTTTCGGTGCCCGACGTTCGGGTGCGGTGGTGCGGTGGTGCGGACGCAGTGCACTGACACGTACACGTACCGGAGGCGGTACGGTGTGCACGCTGGACTGACTGCATGGTTCTGTTCTGTTCTGGTTTGGATGTCTGGATCGTCCAGGGGTGGCGCCGGGGCGGGGGCGGAGCCAGGGTTGCCAGTCCAGTTGTCAGGGTCGGGTGCGGGTGCGGGTGCGAAGCGCAGGGAGGAGAGTCTGGTCTGGTGATCGACCGTCATCGGATGATCGATGACAGACGATGAGGGCGCTTTGATACCGTAAGAACCCTAGGTGCTTTGATACTGGCTTGCACTGTAGGGATAGGGATGCAGTCCTTTGATTTGATATTTGTTTTACGTACGACGTTTTTGGATCTAGGTCTTTACTAGTCTTTAGACGCGGAGCATCGTAATCGTGCGCGGATTCCGGGTGTAATAGTACCGTCTACGTGGGTGATACTTTTTGATTTTGATTTTGATAAGTAGTATACCCCAGGAGGGGTCCAGGCGAGGCCCGACTCGGAGGGCTGCATGAGGGCGTGCCACGATGCATAAGTATACTTACTTACTAATTATTCATTGGTTGTGGATGGATGTTCCGCGTACTTAGCGTTGGGGCTGTCTCTGGTCTCTGGCCTCCGGGTGGCCCGGGGATATGCCCGGACGCGAACGCACACATGCACGCGTACGCGGGCGCGGAACAAGACAAGCAAGCGAGGGCTTTCCTTTTCTTTTGTTTTAACTCAAGTACACGGGTGCATGCGCAGAGGAGTGTAGTTAGTTTGGTGCGCGACTTTGTAGGGTGGACTCTGGACGGACGTACCGTACTCAGTACGCGGTGTGCACGCTGGTCATGGTCACGGGATTTCTGGATTTTTGGATTTCTGGATCGTCCGTGGCCCGGGGCCGGGGCGGGGCCAGGGGGTGGGGTGTCATTTCAGTGACCCGTTTTAGTTGTCAGGGTCGCAGGTGCGCGTGCGAAGCTCAGAAGGGTGAAAGTCTGCTGATCGACATCGGATCAATGAGAGGGTACATACCTCGATTTGTTACTGTATTGTTTTTACGTACGGTTTTTACCGTTTGGATCTTTTAGGAGTTAGACGCGGAGCATCGTGCGCGGAGTCCGGGCTTACCGTGTGTGTGAGATTATTACTGCAAGAGGCGGTACCGTCTGCGTAGGTTCAGTAATTAGTTTTGAGTTTGATTTTGATAGTGTGATGGTGAATGGGGGGGGCGAGGCCGAATCGGAGGGCTGAATCGAATCGGCGTTCCCGGACGCGCGTGCCGCGCCCGTGTCCGCCGTGAATAGAGTTGGTCGTGAATAGAGGATCCGCGGGGACGGCTGCTCCGGCTCTCCAGATGGTGGGTCGTACGTGTGATGGGCAGGGGCGGTGCGTGGCTGCTTCTGGCTAGGCTGCAGGCAATAGGCGAGATCGGGTCAAGGGGGATTTCCGGGGCGGGGCGCTGGGACAGATTTCCGGGGCACGTGTTCAATCGATGTATTGTAGCTTCCTTTGACGCGGAGGAAGAGGCCTAGGCGGGGGCGGTGTGCATGGAGGAGATATGGGGGCACCTATTTGCCGCAGTCACGGGTGGCAGGTATGGAGAAAGGGAGTGGCAGCTGGACGTGGAAGATGGGGTGGCAATACGAGGGTGCGCTGTCAGCTGCGTGCTGCATCAGTTTATCGTGCCGGGCGTGCGGCCGGCGCCGGGGCACGCACACGCAGCCCGGGAACGGACAGGCTGGGTCCAAGCACGAGATGTGAGTAGTTGCCGGGTGCCGGGGTGTGTACGTGTGAGGGCTGAGTCAGCGGCCCAGGGCACCGGGCGGGCTGGCGTGGCGGCGCAGCACATTCAGTCGGGAGATCGCAGCGGATGGGGCAGGAGCGTCCTGGCTGACATGCTTCGCGCTGTCACGGGAGTTCCCGGCGGCGCGCGATTGGCGCAGGTGTCCGCGGAGCCGGACGGGTGCCGGCCTCCGGGCGCGACGTCTCTTCGCGAGGGTGGCCACGTGCCGCGTCCTCGAGGCAAACCCTAAACCTTGCGGACCCCTAAACGGGGGGCCGGCGCCGCGGCTAGCGCCGTGTGAAAAGATGGGCTGACGGTGCCCCCGAGCGCCCATCCACGCTCTCTCCACGCCAGCATGTGAGTTCCTGGTTTCGCGGTGCTTCTCCCGGGTCCAGGGTGTGGCTGCTCCCACCCGACACACGTTATTATCCCCCGTCCCTTGAGCTTTCCTTCGTTTTTTTCTCCCCCGTCTCCACGCTGCCGCTGACCGCCCGCGCCGCATGGCCACACACAGGGAGTACGAGCTCACCGTCCGCCAGCAGCCCAAGCAGGTCCGTGTTTTTCTCTTGAGCCCCCGCTCCTGTTCCCCGTTCCCCGTCCCTGCCCGCTCCCACACCCCGTCCCCGTTCCTCGTTCCACGTTTCTCGCCGCTGCTCGCTGACCCCGCCGCCCCGCCCCTCTAGGCCCGCATGTGCGGCGTCGGCGGAAAGGGTGCGTGCGCGTCCGCCTCGCATCGTGTCGCGCTGACCCTCTCTTTCTCCCCCAGCCGACCGCCGCCCGATCGACCCGCCGCCCATCGTCCAGCTCCGCGTCATCTCCCCGCCCGCCGTCCCGAACCCCAACGGCGTCCCGCCCTCCGCACCCCCGCCCGTGCCCAACCCCCCCAGCGACCCCAGCAACCCCGCAGCAGCAGCCGCCGCACCCGCCGGCGCATCCCCCGCCGACGCATCCGCGCCCCCGCCCGCGGCCGCGCAGGCGCAGGCCCCCGTCGCCACGTCCGCGTCCGCACACGCCCACTCCAACACCCCGCACTCGTACCTCCAGAACCCGTACTACTTCATGTTCGCGAGCCTCGCGTCGCCGGACACGGACGACGAGCTGCACCTCCTCAAGGACGGCAAGACGCGCTGCACCACGGGGAGCGTGGTGAGCAGTTTGTATCATCTCAAGGTGCGTGCGCTGTGGTGTTCCCGTCCCGCGGCGCTGACCTTCCCTTTTCCTGGCAGGACGCCGAGAACGGCGGGCAAGACGCCGGGTTCTTCGTCTTCCCCGACCTCAGCGTGCGCACCGAGGGGAGCTACCGCCTCAAGCTCACCCTCTTCGAGGTCATTGGGTGGGTCTTTCGTCTTCATCTTCGTCTTCGTTTTTTTGTTGTTTTTTTTTTGGTTATTTCGCTTTTCGCGTGCACCCCACACCACATTCGCACTTTTCCTTTGTCATGTGTTCTTGTTCCATTCACGCTTCATGCCGTACCCCCATCCCATGCGTAATGCGCTTCCTTCCCTCCGCTCCCGCTCTCGCTCTCACGTCCTCCTTTGTTCTGTTCTGTTCCATTCAGGCCGGGCCCCGTGGGGACACGCTTCCTTTCTTTCCGCTCCTCTTTATTTGCGGTTGCCCTTGCCCTTGCCCTTGCCCTTCCCCACCTCTTCCCCTTCCCCTCTCCCCTCTCCCCTCTTTCCTCTTTCCTCTTTCCTCTTTCCTCTTTTCTCTCCCCTCCCGTCCTATCCCCATACCCAACGCTGACCCCACACACCCTATGGAGCAGCGGCAATGTGCACCACTGCAAGAGCATCTTCTCCAAGCCGTTTTACGTGTACACGGCGAAGAAGTTCCCGGGCATGGAAGGTAGGTTTTCGTGTTTTTCTTTTTTTTGGATTTTTTTTTTTTGGATTTTGGATTTTGTGTTTTGGATTTGGAGATGCGTTGCGTTGCGAGGGTTTGGGGTGTGGTTGGGAGTGCGGAGTTGTTGGTATCTCGTATTACCTTTATTTTATTTTATGTGTTATTTTATGTTTTTTTTTTTTTCTTTCCTTCTTTTTTTGGCGTATTTCGAGTCTCCCGGTACATCCCCATTGCGGGATCCGCGTCGCCGTTGTCCATTCCGTGATCTGCGTCCTACCTTGTCCCTACGACCAATTCCGAGATCCCCGTCCCCCCATGGCCCGACCCGAGACCCCTCGCTGTGGACGTTCACGTTCACATTGAGAGATCCGCGTCCCCCATCCATGGTCCCACGTCGCCGGCACGTTCACATTCCGAGATGCGCGTCCCCCATGCCCATGCGCCGAGACCCATCGCTAGCACGTCCGCATTCCGAGACCCGCGTCCCCAGACCCCCGTCGCCAACACAACACGTCCGCATTCCGAGATGCGCGTCCGTCCCTAGATCCACGTCCCACGTCTAGGAGTGCCGGTGCCGTGCTTTCGTCTCCTGCGCGCCGCGTCCGCGCAGGATGTACGGGCAGGCACCGCCCTCTGCATTGTGGGTTGGGCCGCGGCGTACGCTCTGAGTACGGCGTTTGGGATGTGGTCGGGGGTGGGGTGGTTGCTTGCATATTCCATTCCGGGATGCGCGTTCCCCATCCTTAGACCCACGTCGCCGGCACGTTCACATTCCGAGACCCGCTTCCCCCATGCCCCGAGACCGTCGCTGTGCACATTCGCATTCCGAGACCCGCGTCCCCCATGCCCCGAGACCCGTCGCCGACACGTCCGCATTCCGAGATGCGCGTCCGTCCCCAGATCCACGTCCACGTCTAGGAGTGCCGGTGCCGTGCTTTCCTCTTCTGCGCGCCGCGTCCGCGTCCGCGCAGGATGTGTGGGCAGACACCGTCCTCTGCACTGTGGGTGTGGGTTTGGCAGCCGCGTGCTCTTTTTCTTAGTGCGGCGTCTGGGATGTGGTCGGGGGTGGGGTGGTTGGGTGGTTGGTCGGGCCCGGGCCTGGTCCCGGTCCAGGTCCGCTTGCATATTCCATTCCGAGATGCGCGTCCCCAGACCCACGTCGCCGGCACGTCCGCATTCCGAGATCCGCGTCCATCCCCAGATTCCACGAAAATGCGGGGCGGGTAGACACACCGCTCCGCGCTGTGGGTGTGGGTGTGGTTGCAGCGTAGGCTCCGAGTGCGGCGTTTGGGATGGGTGGGGGGTGGGGTGGTCGCTCGGTCGTGGAAGTGGTGTCTTGACCATGTGCCCCCTGGACGCAGAGTTGGGGTATACGTTGCACGCCGCACATTGACTGCAGCTTCGGTGGGGCCTTCCCGCGGCGGGTCATGCGCGCGGTGTCGTGCCTCCGTATCCCTGCGCGCCCGTGCGCAGAGTCGGGGCGGACGCCTCACGCGGCACACCACGCTGTGGCGGGCTGGAGCCTCGAGCCTGGGGCGTGGGCGCTTCCTGCGGCGGGCGGACATGTGCGCGCGGTGTCGGTCGGTCGGTCGATCTCGATTCCGGTCCCGGTCCCGGTCCAGATTCGCTGTCGAGGAACGGGCGCGATGTCATCCTTTGCTTCTGCGCGCCCTATAGCGTCCGCGCAGGATGTTTGGGTATGCACTGCACTCGGCACTTTTGACTGTGGCCTGGGCCCGGCCGGCGTACGAGCGGCGGTCATGCGCGCGTGCGCGTCCCGGGATGGGTTGGGTGGGGTGGTCGTTCGATCATGATCCTGATCCCGGGCCCGGTGCAGGTTCATGTCCAGGTCCAGGTCGATGGCCAAGAGCGGGCGCGGTAACCCACCATCGATTACGCGTGTCCGCGCGGAGTCGGGTGGACACCTCGCCTGGCGCTGCGCCTGGAGCCTGGGGGAGTCCTGCGGCGGTCAGGCGCGCTGTCCCGGGATGCGTGGGGGGGTGGTCGGTCGCTCGATCTCGGTCCTGGTTCAGGTTCGCTGCCGAGGCGCGGGAGCGGTGCTCCAAGCTTGTGCTTCTGCGCGCAGGGTTGGGGTATGCGCCGCTTTCGGCGCTGTGACTTCGCCTGTGCCCGGAATGTGTTCGAGCGACGGTCAGGCGCGCGTCCCGGGATGGGTTGGATGGGGGGTGGTCGCTCGATCCTGATCTCGGGCCCGGTGCAGGTTCATGTCTAGGACCCGGTCCATGGCCAAGAGCGGGAGCGGTGTCGTTTCACCGTACTCAGCGCGTGTCCGCGCAGAGTCGGGGAGACACCTCGATGGGCTGTGTTACCGGAGCCTGGGGTGGTCCTGCGGCGGTCAGGCGCGCGTCCCGGGATGCGTGGAGTGTCCAGGTTCATGTCCAGGTCCGCGTCGAGGCGCGGGAGCGGTGTCTTAACATTCTCCTCTTGCGCACCCTGTCCGCGCAGAAGTTTATGTATCCACCGCCCTCAGTCTTTGATTACGCCCTGGGCCCGTCCTGCGGCGGTCATGCGCGCGTCCCGGGAGGGTAGGGTGGTCGCTCGATCCGTGTCCCGGTCCAGGTCGCTGTCGAGGAGCCGGAGCGGTGTCCTTGTGTCCTAACGCTGTGTTTGTCTGATTTGCCTTCTGCGCGCGCAGAGGTGGCGGCGGCACCGCACTCGGCACTTTGGCTGTCGCCTGGGCCCGGCATGCGCACGAGCGGCGATCATGCGCGCGTCCCGGGATGGGTTCGGTGGAGGGTGGTCGCTCGATCCTGATCCGGGTCCGGTGCAGGTTCATGTCTAGGACCCGGTCCATGGCCATGGGAGCGGTATTTTTCCACCGTACACGGCGCGTGTCTGCGCAGAGTCGGGGAGATACCTCGCTGGGCTGTGTTACTGGAGCCTTGGGCGTTCCTGCGGCGGTCATGCGCGCGTCCCGGGATGCGTGGAGTGTCCGCGTCGAGGCGCGGGAGCGGTGTCTTAACATTCTCCTCCTGCGCACCCTGTCCGCGCAGAAGTTTATGTATCCACCGCCCTCTGCACTTTGACTGCGGCCTGGGCCCGTCCTGCGGCGGTCATGCGTGGTTGGCCCGGGGCGCGTGGGGTGCTTGCGTGGTCCAGGCCCGGGAGTGGGAGCGTTCTCTCGACCTGCTTATGCGCGGCCCGTCAGCGCAGATGTTTGGGCAGACATGTCGCTCTGCATCTTGGCTGCCTGGACTTGCTATTTCCCACTTTGCGAGCTGCCTTTACAAAGCGGCTCCCACATGCAAACCACGTGCTTTAGGCGCTTTTTACGTGATGAGGATTGCTTTCCGGCACGTGATGAGACGCGATGGCTTTAGCGCGCCTCGGCGCTATGCCCCTTGTTAATGTGTCCTTTGTATTCTGTGCCCTTGTATTTCTTACTCTGTTCTTTTCTTGCTCTTCGTTCTTTTCTTTCTTCTTTCTTCTTTTCCTCCTTGTTTTGTTTTCCAGGCTCATATAAACCCCGCCTTCCGTCATTGACACTGACGCCTCTTCCCCTCCCCCAGAATCCACGGGTCTCTCGTGCTCTCTCGCTGATCAAGGGATTAAGATTCGCATACGGAAGGACATTCGTGTGCGTAAGCGCCCTTCCCGCTCCAACCCATCCGGCGGTGGCGGGCACGGAGACGACGACGACGACGACGACGACGACGAGGACGAATATGAGGAGGACGAGAGGGGCAAGAGGAGGGGCGCGCGGAGTGGCGGCAGCGGGCGGCGGAAGAGGACTAGGCTTGAGGAGGAGCAGGGCGACCAGTCGATCGTACAGCAGCAGATGAGGCACCCTCATCACCCGGACCCCGCCGCGGGCGGGTGGGGTGTCAATGTGAGCGTCATAGACCCCGCGCTGACGGGCGCGCCCGCCCCGCCGCCGCCGCCCAACACGGCGGCGCCCCCCGCACCAGCTTCCGCCCAAGGCGACGCGGCGCACCCCCCGCACGACCCCGCCGCGGGGTACCCGCACCCCGCGCAGCACCCGCTCCACCCTGCGCAGCACCCGCACCCCGGGCTCCCGTACCCGCCGCCCCCTTACACCCATCCACACTACCCGCCGCACTACCAGATGCCGTACCCGCCCGCGCCCGGCGCACCCGCAGCGGGGTATGCCCCCCCGCTGCCGTACGGCGACCCCCGCGCGTACGGCGCGCCGCCCCCGGGCCCGCCTGGGGCGCCGGGGTATGCGGACCCGCGTGGCGCGCCGCCGCCGCATGCGTATAGGGATGTGTATAGGGACTACGGGCCACCGCCACCCCCGCCACACTACGGGTACGCGACACCACCGGTTCCCGCGCCCGCGGGTGGCCCGCCGGCCGCTCCGGGTGCCCCTGCCGCGGGGACGCCGCCAGGATCGGGAAGCGCTGCTGCAGCCCCGCCGCCGCCGACGCAGGGACGGGGCGAGTATCGCGGTGGGGAGGTATACCCCCCGTCGGCGCCGCCGCCGCCGCCGCCTCAATCGCAGCAACCTCAACACGGCGGCCAGCCACCGCCGCAGTCAGCAACTCAACACGGCGGCCAGCACCCCACACAGCAACCTACTCAACACACGACATCGGCCCCGCGCGGAGAGTACGCGGGGCGCGAGTACCGAGCGACGAGCGAGGGCGGGGGGGGTGCGGGGCCGTATCGAGGGCCGCCACCGCCACCGCCTCCTCCGCCGCCGGGGCCACCTGGGCCCGGTGGGGAGGGGTACGGATGGGAATATAGGCATCAGGTGGGTTTTCGATGACAGCTGCCCTTTCTTTTTGTGAGAGGGAGACGGGGATGGGAGGGGGATGTGTGTTGGTGGCCAGGTTGGGGGAGGAGAGGGGGGCTTTTATATGGATCGCTTTTGGGCGGCTTTTTTTTTCTTTGCGTTTTGGGGTTCGCGTGCGTTGATGGGGGTGACTAGTGGTGCTGGAGTGCCGTGGGAATGCGCGCGAGTGGTGATGATGGATTGCCGTGTGATTTGCGCATGAGTGGTGATGGGCGTGTGACGTGATTGGTGTTGTTCGTGTTTGTTGTTTTTCATGATGGGTGTTTGGCGTGGTTGGTGTTTTTCGTGATTGGTGTTTTATTTCTTTGATTTTTGATTCTCCGACCACCGGGTTGGAGTCGAGCCGAGAAACAGAAGCACTGCCACCTGGGGTCTTTCATTCCAAAGTGCCGAACGGTGATGGAAGCCGCCTCGAGGACGAGGTGTGTGAATACAGGCGCTCGCGGGAATTCCCAGGGGTTTGATGGATTCTTGACGTACCCCCTTCATTCGACGATGTGTTTTCCAATCGACGCGGTGGAGCTGTTGGGACGTTGGGTTTGGACTCTCCCGGGTTCCTGGACGCGACGCGACCTACCTTCAGTCCCCCCCACACCCCACATCTCATTCACAGATTCGCACCCTAAGCCCTCTCCCAAGTGGTGACGTGTCTCCTCTGCGTCTGCTTTTCGGCGCAAGGACGGGAAGAGAGCCGCGCCGCGTCAGTTCAACTTTCGGTTTTCGGTGGGAACCCCGATCGCGTTACACCTTAGGAGCTCCATTTGCCCCCTCCAGAGTTATCTGGCACAGAGCTCAGACGCACGCCTCGGAAATGAGGGGTGTATGATCGCTGGCTCACTTAATGAAAACCCTTATGGAATGGTCACCACACGTTGCTCATCTATCTTCTATGAACTTGGCCGTAATACCGAGGGAACTCTATCTTCTCTGGCGCCCAGTGGTCAAATTGCTGGTGCGTAATGCTGGCGATCTGGGGTGGTATATCCACGGAGTTACTGCAGCGAAATTGGTGCGCGAGTCCTGGCGACTTTGTCCACCGTGGTGCTGGTCGACCCGTGCACTTGATGCTGTTTGAATTCTTCCTCACACTGGCTCGGATTCCGCCCTCACTCTATGACTGTCTGTGTTGCGTCCCTCTGTAGAATATGGACATGTAGACGAGCGGGGGATGGATGTCGCTGGCCTGGTGGCAGGTGCGGTCGCTGCAGTCACCTCACTACGTCGGGGCCAGGGCCAGTTCGAATGTGATCCTGGAGGTTCGAGCCGTAGCCGAGCGACGATCGTGGCGCAAAGCTAATTCAGATGCGGATCGTGCTGGTGATTTTAGGTGAAGTGGGATGTGGCTGCGTGCCTGAGTACCGTCGTGGTATGCCCGTCTGGGAGCGTCTCTTATGGAGCTGCCCAATGGGAGGAGCGCGTGAGGGTGCGGGGCTATGCCGGTATCAATCGGGCGTGCCGTGTCGCGTAGCCCAAGGCCCTTCCGAAGAACGACAATGGCGACGCGGCGATAATTCCTGCTGTGGCAATGCGTAAATTTACCGGTGCTCATTCGTCACGCGAAAAGGCGTGGTGTGCATCTCAACGGCCTTGTCGTCTTGCCCCGAGCTCCCGCCGTCCGGCACTTACGGCACTCTGCTGTATTATGCACACCCAAGGGTTGGATTTGTCCGCCGTGCATTGCCCACTCTGGACTTGTGGTCTTAGATGTGTCACAGAAGGGTCTGCAGCTCGCTCCGAGGGCAACACAGGTGCAAAAGAAAATAATTTGATATTCCCAGTAGGGACCGAACCACGCTCATTGCCCGGCACGGTTCGGATCACAGGCGCTTCCGTCGCGCTTTGTTTTCGCTGGCGTCGCATTCTCGGCTCGCGTCTTGGCTGGGGATGAACCATACGACCTGGACCTGCTGATGATCTGGGGGGTTGTGTCGTGGGGCTGGTAGCCAGCGGATTGATATTGTTGCGCTGTGGCGGTGTTGACGTTCGGAGCTTAACTCCCGATGGTTGCCTAAGAAGACACGTTGTTCTCGCGTTGCATCTTCTTTCGGTTTTGACATTTCCGCATTTTGTCGTTGTTTTCTTTTTTGTGACTCTTTTGGCTTGTTCTATATCCATTTCATTCTCACACGCTTTTTATATTCATCGCTGACGACGCTTGCTCCGCATAGCCATACGACTTCCGATACGCTGGGCCGCCCGGTATGACTGGTCCTCCTGGACCACCTGGGCCACCCCCGCCTGGTGGATATGCAGGCTGGTACGAGGGATATCCCCCACAGCCCCAGCCTGCCGTGCAGACGCCAAGCCTACGTCAACCCAACCTACACGGTACACCCCCTAGAAGAGAGGGGGCAGAAGAGGGAGTAGCTAATAGGTCAACGGCCAACGCGACTACTACGCCTGCGGCTGGAGCAGGCGGGGCTCCGGCGTATGTCCCTCCCTGGCCTGGGGGAGGAGGCGGAAGCGGAGGAGACGCTGCACCGGCTTCCCCCGTGTCTGTCACTGCTACGTCCGGGTCCACCGCTCCCCCACGCGGCAGTGATCCCTCACACCCGCCTAGCTCCCAGACACCCCACTCACCATCTGCAACCGCATCCGCCGCCGACGCGGCGAGCCGAGCACCGAGTATAAATGCCACGACGGGGGCGACTGAGGAGGCGGGTGGGAGCCCGACGCGCGGGGGATATTATGGGTACATGCAGCATCCTCAATACGCTCACCAGCATCCTCTGCATGCTCCGCACCAGGCATACACGCACCCCACACATCCGGCTCAACAAGACTGGTACGGGTACGCGAGGGGGTGGCCGCCGCAACAAGCGTCGACGCCCAACCAAGCAGCAGGGCAAGGCCAGCTCCATGGACAATCGCAGACCGCGGCGCAACAGCAGCCTGCGACGCAGGCCCAGACCCAGGGCGCGCCTTCGGGCCAGGGGCAAGGCGGAAGTCCGCAGTCCGCACATGCATACTATGATGCAAGATATGCGTCAGGGGGTTATCGGGACGAACGCGCTGGTGCCAGTGCGAGTGCAGGCGGTGCGGCTGCGAGTGCGGCAGGGGACAGAATCGAGCTGGCGCCGCTGAGGGGCGCGGGGACGCCGCCCCGCGTGGGGTCACTGCAGGGCGCGCGCTTCGACAGCCAAAGCCAGAGTCAAGGCCAATCCAGGGGTACCCAGAACCGTAGCCACGCCCACGGTCAGAGCCACAATCAGAGTGGGCACGGGCACGGGCATGGCGCGGGGGATAGGGTTGGGAATGGGAAGAAGAATCCCTTGAGTATTGGGAGTATTATTTCGGATCATAGGGATGAATAGGTATGGGGGGAAAGAGGTTAGAGAGGGGGGGTTGGTGGGATCCGTTCGGTTACTGCTCGAGAACAACGCCCAAGCTGGTCTAGGCGTACGAGGAGGCGGGGTGATGATGGGGGAGGAGGGTATTGCTCTTGGCGTCTCTTTCCACTCGCCCTCCTCCGCGACATACACCTACCGTCTTGTTTCGCGTCTCATCACCCTGTTATCCGCTCCCGGTTTTTCAACACATGTCGGTCTGCATGCGTGGAATGACTCACAAACTTCCCGCCTGATCTCCCATCTCAAGTTCACTTTCACTTAGCCTCTTTCTGCTACTACCGTCACCACCCAACCCTTTTCGAGAATGAACGTATAACGTAAAATGGCAGCCGCCGCCCTATGCTCCTATCTTTTTTCCTGTTGTTACGCCCCCCACCCACTCGCTTCTTATGTTCACCTTTTGCAATGTATCAAGGGTTCACCATCAGCATGCACTGTCGCCTGACATTAGCGGTTGGTAACTGGCCTCTTTCGGATGTCACCTCTTGCACACGACTGCCTTGAATTGAATGTTTCGTCACCAATCCAGATCATGCCCCATAGCTTTGCTATCTTTTCCTCCATGTCCCCCAGCTTGCTTTCTTTTCCCATCTTGGTGTTTCAGGCTTGTTTCCTAATTTCTGATCAGAATTGTCATGCCCTGATTTTGGTTCTTGTAAGCTCCCGGCATGCTGTACGCTATATGTACAGCAGTGCTGTGTGCAGTAGTATGGATAAAAGGACAGCTACTCAAACGCAGAGCCAAGCGTTAGTATGAATATGGAAATTATTTCAATATTGAGCGAAGTGAGTTTTAGACGAATAATGGTTCGGGACCACCCTGCAAATCCGCGCGCGTGCGTGGCTGTGAATGGCTGAGCGATCGTTCAAATAGGCGGGGAGGCCCTGGCGCGTATAACCACACGGCCGTGCACAGCTGTAATGCAACTCATACGTATCCATCTTCCTTCCCCTAAGCCACCGACCCTTACTAGATCCAAACTTCATGGTCATCTTATGACCAAATTCTGCGACAGGCCACGCCCCAGCCACCGTGGCAATCGAGCTCAGAAGTAAGGTTCAATGATCAGACACTGAGGAAACGCCAGCATGGACAACTATGCCCTCATGATTGCGGCGCCAATACTTTCCGAACGAAGTCGTCGCCGCTGTTGCTGAGGACGCATACTTAGACCGGTTAACTTACAGGCCGGTTCTGTACAAGCATGCAGGAACGTGGGTACGGCCTTGAGTCTTCCTGTCACCTTCCCTTCGTTGATCGACATAAACCGCTGGTGAGGCAGTGAATACGTGGCGGACAGGTGGAATTCGACCTGTACCCGTGGTCGCAGACATATTTCTGGTGGCCGTGTACGTTAACTTCCCAATACGCATACAAGATAACGTGGGAATCTACTCGGATCGTTCACAACTTATTTTTGCAGCCACTAAGTATAATAAATCTGGGGTTGTCACGACGCTGTTCGCTGTTCAGGTCAGATATCCTATTAGCACTGAGCATTGATGGAGCGATCGCTGTTGTCCGTGGTGAATACGGGCGGAGCACCATCATTGAGTGCTACTTCGCAGTACATTCTGAACGGTACAGCCTATCTCGCTCGGCATGTAAGGACACGATTTCCGAGCCATCGTTAGTGCCACATAGCGGCGCTGACCGCCAGATTCGGGAATCTTGAAATTTTTGTGAAATAAAAATATGCGAATGAAGTGGAAACATTAGGTCTTTGCAGAAACAATGTATAGTCAACTTCCCCTCAAGTTTGGAATTCCAGTGCTTGCCGGTGTATGGCTTTCGGTGTATACATCTGTTTGTTGCTTCCAGAGTCCCATTGAATTCATGCTATCAGCATTGGTCCGAACACCAGTGGAGTGATACCTTGGTGGTAGTTCTGAGACAGATGGTGGTACAAACGTCGGTGGGAAGGTGATAACGAAGTCGTCGCCACTGCTCCACTGGCACCTGCACCCATCGACTATGGCCTATGTGCCTAGCATTTCTGAGCCAACGAAAGAAGTATGGGCACCTCACGAGGTATGAGCAGCGAAGGATAATTGTGCCACTTACATAGGTGCCAACGCACCGATAGCCGTCAAGGGTCGATAGTATATTCGCCCGCAACGTTGCAGCTGAAACTAAGTCTGTCGGGAGTGGCATGGAGTGTGGAGAATGCTGCAGGAAAAGAACACACCGTTGAGATACAGACCAGAAGGTACTTCCAATTACATGGGTGAAGCGAGGAGAGATTTTGAAAAGCTTGGGCGAAGCCTCTGGACACAAGCTTGAGTCACTACAGTATACGATGGCTGAAGCTGGCATAACGCTTGACGGACGGGATAAGTAGGAAAGGAAGTAAGACATCACTTGCCCAGAACGACCTTTGTCAAACCTTTCCCGTCTTGCTAGAGACATCGTTGCAGTTGCAGGCTTTTTCCGACTAGCAGACCCCTTGCCCTCTCAGAGAAATACAGCGGGGAACTTGAAGTAACACGGAGGAGTAGAAACTATGAATTAGACAAGGAACTAGCGAGGCAGCAACGGTACTGCCTGGTGCCTGCAGCTTTCCCACGATTTTCCAGTTGCAGGCAGAGCAAGGGGATTCCCAAACCAACTGGCCAGGTACATGCGTGCTATATAAGCGCTCGCCATCTTCGAGTTGCCTTATTTGTGCCTACGCCGTGACGTCGGAGTTCAGATATATTATTATTGGTCGTCAACCATGGTTGTACGATGGTTCAATTTCCAGTGCCAGGTTCAACGATGTCGTCCTCTGAACGATAGCTCTGAGGTCAATCACAAGGCGTATACCCCAATAACCAGGGTAGCGGTGGCGATGTTGCCGCACTCCCGACGACAGGCGGTGTGTACCTGATTCATCAATCACTCCCATAACCCAGATCTCCATTGGATGGTAAAATGAGATGGTTGTATGTATAGTTATCTGAAAGGTGCATGCGGCCATTTCTGTCTTCCGAAAGCGCGCAGACTCCCAGACTCCTGTCATATGCATCTATCGATCGCGCCAACTTACCCAGGCTCCATGCGCACGCAGCGCTAACCTTTCCTCTTCCTCTCTCGACTGCAGCTCACGCTCCTTCCCTCATCTTGAGGCTTTCCTTCCAGGCCCTTTCCCCTACGTAGTTGCACCGCTCATTCCGAGCACAGCATGCGTCCCGCCTGCGCAACGTTCAGGATATGTCTTGTTGCCTCATTCATTGAATCAATATTTTCTCAAAGCTTCCATCTGGTAGGCGAAATCCCCAATGCGACAGTATATTTCATATTCAGCCCTTAGTACTAACGCATAGTTCTTGGATTACAGATCAAGGTTGGCGACACCGGCTCTTTCTTTGACCCGCAGACTATTACTGCTCGCACCGGTGATATTGTAACTTTCCAATGGACTGGCATGTGAGCCTATCGCCATTTCTGCTTTCCGTACTGGATTCCCCTGCTGATCTCGATATCTTGGCCTAAAGGTTTCATTCTGTGACTCAAAGCTCGTTCGATAATCCTTGTACACCGCTCCAAGGTGGATTCGATAGTGCAGTCACCGGCAACCCTCCACTAAGGCTGACCCTCCCGGAATGGAACCTGACTATTACCGATGACACTCAACGTACATTGTTATCTCATTCCTCGGTGTGGCTAAGCCAGCTAACTACTTGGAATACAGCCATATGGTATTTTTGTAAGGTCACTGTGCCTGTTTCGCACTGTACGAATGGAATGGTGGGGTGAGTGAGAGGTAAACCAAGTCCTTCCCCGAGGCAGCCTCTAACTGTTCTTCTACCAAGCGCAATCAATGCAAATATTGCCAGTGGAAATCAGAGCTTTAATAGTTTCGACACAAACGCGAAATTACTCACGAACCCTCCCACGGTATGGGTACGCTCATAGCACATTACCAAGCTCACTAGGGCCCCTTCTCAGCTCCCTACTGTAGCACCTATCCTCACAGGGGTAGGTGCCGTGGCCACAAATACCCCGATACCCATCACCAACATTTCCAACGTTACTTCGACCATGGCCACATCCACTTCTACGTCGCTTGACAACTCTTCTATCACCAGCCCTCCTGCGTCGTCCTCCGCTGCTACGGCTATTCCACCACAGAACGATGCTTCGACTTCTTCAGGTTTATCTGCGGGTTTGAAGGGCGCTATCGCTGGTGGAAGTGTAGGGGGCGTACTCTTGGTAGTCCTACTGGCCCTACTCTTCATGTCCTACCGGAGAGGAAGACGGTACAGAAAGGAAGCCGAAGCGACCAAGATGATACGCTCACAATCATCCCGTGACATGTCGCAACTCACCCGGCTTGACCTAAATGATGACGCCCATTCATATTATCCTCCACATACAGCTGCGCAGTTAGTCGACGTACACCGCTCACAAGGTTCAATGTCGGTTGCTGGCTCTCTGGAGCCAGAAAGCACTACTAGCCCAAGCTTCAATGTCAGGGACCTCGCAGCTGAAATTGCAAAGAACATACGGCAAGAAATGAACCCGCAAGATCATACTGGGCCACAACAAGACGGGACTAGCCTAGCGACAGTCCCTGAGCAAGTAGTTGAGAAGGCGGTTTCAAGGGCAGAATTGGCACGGAGGGCAGAGGCTACAAGGGGGCCAGAGTCTACATCAGGGGTAGAGTCTACTCGAGGGTCAGAGTCTACGCGGGGAACAGAGTATACGCGAAGAACAGAGTCTGTACGAGGGCGGCAGCTCCCTCGTCCGCCAACGCGAGCTGACGTACGTTCGGTGGATACTCTACCCGCATATGCACCCGGGCCTCGATGAGACAAGCATTATTATTTCCTTTTGTGTGCGAGTACTATAGCATCCTGATATTGTATTTCAATTTTCTAACGTAGGGTCCCTACTTCTTTTGAGACGGAGGTAGACACCGTATTCAAAAGTGCGAGGTACAATATATATGCATGAGAGTTCCGTGTGTCCATCGTAGTTGGGGATCGCAACTTGGTTGACACGCTCTGTCTGGCCGTCCCCCTGTGGGTGATATGCTGTGGTCATGGCAAGCCGAATCACGAGCATCCGATACAGTTCTCTGGTCAGCTCAGCCATGAATTGGGAGCCTCTACCTGGCGCGGGAGCCCATGTAGCTTCCAGATATTCCTGAGGAACAGGTGTGCTGATCCAAGGGCTGTCATGGTGGTCATGGTTGGGATGAAGTAGGACCATTTACTCACTAGGTCCACCACACACATGACTGCATTGTACCCATGGGATTCTGGTAGTTTGACAATGAAATCAATGCTGACCATGTTCCACCACGACTCCAGAACCGGAAGTGGGACAAGCCCATCGGGGGCCAACATTGGGTGTACATACATAGGCAGAAGTCACAATATTTCACGTACTGACCAACATACCTTGACATCTGCGGCCACCAGTAGTTCCCTGCCACCAGTTCCAATGTCTTCCACCTCCCAGTGTGCCCAGTGATCTGAGTGTCATGGTGCTGAGACACAATCCGGTGCCAGAGGTTGGACATGTTTGGGACATAGATCTTACCCCATAACTGTAACAGTTCATCTCTTTCCCACCACCTGGCACTTCATACCGAGCTGGAATGCCCCTTCTGGAGTTCCCCCACCACCTTCACCACCAACTCCTCGTTCTCTCCATCTTGGAAACCCTGACAGATGTTTCAGAGGATGTTGGCTTCCTCACCAGCACCTTCAAGTGCTTGGATCACGAAGAGCTCAGGATGGAGTAGGGTCAGGTCGGCATTGTCCCCACTGCTGGAGTCATGGTCTGCATGCCAAGACAGTGCATTGGGTTTGCCCATGGACTTCCTAGGTTGGTGGTGCAGCTTGAAGTCAAACTGAGAAAGATAGTGTAAGGGACCACCGAGCCTGCCTTCAGTTGAGCTTTTGGACATGCAGAAGTACTCCAGGCTCTTGTGGTCCATCTAGATTTCAACCTGGCCGTGAGCCCCTTCCAGGAAAGCCACTCCTCCAAGGCTCAGATGACTGCTAACATCTCCTTGTTGTGGATCATGTAATTCTGCTCAATGGGGCTCAGGCTCTTAGAGCAGTAGGTGATCGGGTGCCACTTCTCATCCTCTGGGGACTGCTGGGACAGGAAAACACTGGTAGCTGTATCAGATGAGTTGGCTTCTACTTGGAATGGCCAGAGGTCATCTGGAAACACGAGGTTTGGGGCCAAGGTTATCAGCTGCTTGAGCTTGTTGAAGGCAGCTTGCTTGGCCTGGGCCAAACCCATGGGACATCCTTCTTGGTCAGGTAGAAGAGGGGTTGAGCATGATGGGAGAAGTCCTGGATGAACCACTGGTAGAAGTTCATGAAACTGACGAAGGCCTGTACTTCATGCTGGTTCTGAGACATCAGCCCTTTACCTTTGCCAGGTATATCTCCACTGCTCCCTCCATGATGATAAGTCCAAGATACTTGATCTGAGTTCTCTCAAACTTGCACTTCTCTGGCTTGAGAAACAGCTTGTATTCCCAAAGTCTCTCCAGGACCTGCCACACAACCTTCCAATGTTCCAAGAGTGTCTTTGTGAATATGAGGATGTCACCCAGGTACATGCAGACTACACCCTCCACAATCATGTCTCGGAAAACATTATGGTCTGGAAGGTTGCCCAGCTGTTTGTGAGACTGAAGAACATTACTGGAGGCTCAAACAGGCCTCCGTGTGTGCGGAAGGCCGCCTTCCACTCATCCCCTTCCCAAATTCGGATGTTATTGAAGCCCCATCAGACATGGGCTGAACAAACAATGCCAGAAAATCACAGGAGGTGCATACATCGTCTGCTCAGTGTTGCCATGCCGACAGGGACCAGGGTGTGCTGGACCCTGTGCATCGGACTTGACCGTACTTGAGATGGTGGTACGGGGCGAGACGGCCGGCACATGCACTGTATGTGCAGCCGTAAGGACGGTGCCTGTGCGCCGTACTAGGAGGTGGCGCGTTGGTGCGCTAGCTTCTGGACGAGGTGCACGCGCGGTTCTTCGACGCGTACGCCGCGCGAATGCCGGAACCCGAACCGAACGTGAGGCAATGCGGCGGGCACGGGCGCGAGCGCAGGCACGACGCAGGCGCCGGGTACGACGTCAAGGTGCGCTGTTCAGTGTGTATTGTGTGTATCTTCGCGCGCTGACGTATGTATGTATGTACATGTGCACTATGGACTATGGGCTATGTGTGCCTTCGTACATCCCTGCCGCTGTGCTGCTCGCTGACCCTAACACTGACCTGAGCACGCCACGCGCTGCTAGGAGCGAGATATGGCGAACGGACGGCGAGCGTGTTCGGCGCGACGTGCAACACGGCACTGTCCGGTGACATCACGCACGTCGTCGCTGCAAAGGTACGCAACGTCACACGCACCCTGCACACACGCGTGCTCACCGCACGTGCACGTGCAGCGCGGGACAGTCAAGGTGGACGCGGCAAGGCGGCAGGGGGGAATATATGTGGTGTGGGTGGTTCCTGGAGTCGTTCGCGCACTGGCGGCGGCAGGATGAGGAGGCGTACTTGATCGACGGGGAGGGGGCGGGCGCGGGGGACGAGGAGGGGGACGGGGAGGGGGACGGGGACAGCGGGTGGCGGACGGAGGGACGGAAGCGTGGCGAGGTGCGTGGGTGGGTGCAGCATACGTGTGTGTGGCGCGTGACTGACGGGCGTGGCAGCAGTAGCGGGAGTGCGGTGCGGCGGGGTGGCGGTGCGGAAGCGTGCGCGGAGCTCGAGCGGGTCAGAGGGGGAGGCGCGGCGGGACGAGGGGTCGCCGCTGGCGAAGCGGAAGCGGCTGTCGGCGGCGCGGGGGGGGTTCGTCGCGTCTGCGGGTGGGCGGCGTACGGCTACTGTGGCGGATGGTTCCTGTGCACCGTATGTTTCTTGTGCACCGTATGTGGAGGCGTAGAAATGAGTGTATGAATAAAATACGCATGTGTTTTACAACATGTTTCGCGTTGAAACTCAGCAATTTAGTCAGCAAACACCAGATAAAAGTCAGCTACTCTACAACTTCACTGTATCAGCAGTTACTTCTTCCCCACTTGACTCCGTCTTATCTTATTCCTACTCACTTTAGTATAGCAGTTGAGCCCACCATGGCCGCCCCCCCTGGGGCTGCTGCGCCGCCACCTCTTGATTTAATGTAACGCCCCCCTGTCACATTATCTTCTTCCCCTTCTTACCTTGCGCCAATTAGCTTGGGTCCCATGCTGATGGGGACGATAGTAAACGTGTTTCTGTTCGGCATCATGGTCATGCAATGCTATCTGTACTATCGGTGGTACAAAAGGTGGACGACTCTATGGTGCACGATTAAGCATTCATATACTTACGAAGGAAACTTTGCGATAAAACCAAACCAAACGTAGCGATCGGTTGATGATTAAATTGACTGTATGAGGCTCTGTCTGCCACTCTATATGCCTTGCCTCAAGTACTCACACCCACCAGGTCTGGTTTCTGTTATTTCTGGACGCATTGAGCACAGCGTTTGATATAGCCATGACCTACCAATACCTGGTTGTGTCTTTCGGTATGCCACGCATATGTCATACCATCCATACCATTCAGACCTGTTTGTCCTAGGAAACCCTGAAGCCATCGGACTGATAAACGTTGGCATTACCCCGTGTATGTAGACTTCGCAATATTCTGCTTTCCCCAGACTAACTACCGTCCAGATCCTCTTCTCACTGTCAGTTGTCATTTATGCTGCGGGTCACGGGCCTCTTGGGAACACACATGTTCTGACCCTTTCTGGTCAGGGCGTAACTAGCTCAGCGGTCCAGGCATTCTTTGCCTGGCGCATTTCCATAATAACAGGCATGAAATGGTTAAGTCTGGGAATTCTCATCCTTGCAATTATTCAGCTGTGTATGTTTGTGATCTTCGTAGTGAACGATTCTCTGACCACTTTGAGCAAGTGGCTAGCATTGGAACCTCCATAGGAGGCAACATTGTCCACCACCTTGCTTCTCTCTGGAAAGTCAGACCCGTCGCCTTAATCTGGCTGATAGGGAGCGCCGCGACTGACCTCGTCATCACCACTGTTCTCGTGATCTACTTGGTAAAGAATCCGCCTCATTCACTTGGTGCTGCGTTGAAGCCGCCAGCAGCGTAAAAAAAAGACCGGTTATGTGGCCACAGACGATATAGTCAGCCGGATCGTCCGAAGTGAGCCGGATTCTCACTTCTAACCTGGGTCCTTGCTCTGATGCAGTCTTTAGTGACGGTCCAGACCGGTCTCCTGACCAGTGCTTGCGCGCTTGCTGTCATGATTGCATACTTAGTCTCGGACACATCAATGTGAGTACCGGATCGTTTCATATACGTCAGATTATCAGCCCCGCGATTCGTTACTAAGGCATCTCGCCTTCGGCATCCCATTGTCGAAGCTTTACACAAACTCTCTCATGTCCACACTCAATATGCGTCAGGGCTGGAACAATTCTGGCTTAAGCACGCAGAAACAAGGAACGACGACTTTGAGTACTCTGCCGGTTCAACCGCCGGGGCAAAACCCTCAAAATCAATACTCGAGAACAGAGGGGTCGCAAGATGTAGATTTTGTTTCTATCACCATTTCCCTGCGAGGCTGATTACGATCACCAGGATATTAAACACATCCGATCGGGATCCCGGAAGGTAAGCGTTTCGGCCCCGAGCCCTGGATAGCTATCTTCAATTTTCCTAGTCAATGGAAAGCCGCGAAACCTATGAGTTGGGCGAGGTTACCAAACCCGGCGCTGGTATCCATGGTATCCATGTTACAACGGAAGTCAAGTCATTTTCTTAATGTACTACTTACTTAGGTTGACATAAATTTGGTACACCATCTGTCTGAGAATTGTTTGTAGCTTATAATGTTGCTCAATTTATGTAATTTCCGAGATATTCCCTGTCGGAGCATTGCAAGGTACCTTGAAAGTATCATTCTCAAATCTCACCGCCAGCCAGTGAGAGGTCATTAGGAAAACGACACCACCAAGCAAAAGGCAGTGTGGTGTGCGCGCCGGGCCATGTAGGCTATGCTGTCGTCAGTTCCGCTTATCTGAAGCAAACCTTCAATCAAGTCAAACAGTTTCCAAACCTCTGACATACGAGCCAACATCTATAGTCTCCTCTGCGTTACTAGCATATATCTACTACAAGTCAAATGTCTTCAAATCGACAGTCTTAAATTACCAGCAACGTCATGATATCCTACAATCTGTTAACTGACAACAATCAATTTACAACAGCATACATCCACGACAAATCTCAAACCCAAGGTCGTGCGAATGCCGCCGGAGATGAGCTTTGTCAACGTAAAACGTCTTCTACTAGTAGAGTGTACAACAAAATCCATAAAATAAACGAGTTCCCAGGGCCGCCGCGCTGCGTCTCAACCATTTCATCAATAGCGGGGATAGCGGGACCGTAAGCAAGCACCACCGTTCGGAGAGTCGTTCTATAGAGTGCGTGAAGCTCAGAATAATATTTGGAACGCTCAAATTTCAACGTTTGCCATCCCTTCTCTTCAGTTACTTACACAACCTAGACATGAACGTCATCTACACACTACAAGGCCTCCAAGTTGGGTATGTAGGCTCGCCTCGGAGTCGCAGGTTGTATCTTCTTATTCCCACGTTCTCCGAGTCACCGCAGTTGCCTCGCACTGCCTCCTTCTTTCTCGCAGACCACCCTGACCTCTAACCCCTCCATGGACCAGAATCAGCATATTGCCGAAGCTTCGCCCTCATCCAGGCATGGCGAAATGCCGCCGATCGTAAACCCGTCTAAGTTGGTACCGTCAACGGTAAGCAAAGTTTGTGCCGGGATCTAGTAAATAATCAAGGGGATTGACTACTGTATCTGATGAATCTCATGAATAGGCCAAATCCCTGTCTACTTCTGGGCTTGCCGCAGGGAGAACAGACATCGAATCTACCCCCACGACGCAAACCGATGAGCACCAGCCTGAGCGTGCCGGGCTTAGGTTGCTTTCACTCGGTAATGTTTTCACGCCTGGTAGTTGCCACCTTCTAACTATCTCAGCAGATGGCGGCGGAATACGTGGCTTGTCCGAACTCATCATACTACAAGAAATCATGCAAAGAATCCAGCGCGAAGAAGGGCGACCCACCACCCCTCTTCCGTGTGAATATTTCGACTTAATCTGCGGTACCAGTACAGGCGGGTAAGTTACTTTCTGCTTGATCGCTGTCGCTCGCTAATACATTCCATGCAGGCTCATAGCACTCATGCTGGGCCGCCTTCGCCTGCCCGTAGATAAAGCGATCCAAGCCTACGGCACATTCGCCTCACAAGTTTTCTCGGAGAAGAAACCATTTTGGAAGGATGGAATGTTCAAGGCTAGCAATTTGGAGAACGCTATCAAGGCAATCATCCAGGAATCGACTGGTGACCCTAACGCACGCATGTTCGATCCAAGGCCCAGCAGAGAAGTGTGCAAAACGTATGTTCACATTGCCGCTCGTTCTTGACTTGGTACATTGCTCACCGTAGCCCAGTTTCGTCTGCGCAATGCCCGCAAATAACATAAGCACACCCCGCCTCTTTCGTACGTACAGCGTAGGCAAATACAAATCATTCGACTGCGCGATATGGGAGGCCGCCCGTGCTACGTCTGCCGCTCCTACTTTTTTCAAAAGGATTTTCATCGGCATACCACCTATGCGTGAACCCTTTGTCGATGCCGGCCTGGGTTGCAACAATCCGATCAAGCAAATCCTCAAAGAAGCAGAACACATCTTTCCGGATCAACATATTGCTTGCGTCGTCAGCATCGGCACTGGACATGTCACCACTGCCAGCCTTCCGGCACCTAGTCTGTTTAATAATGTCATCCCATTAAGTGTAGCTGAGGTATTGAAGAAGATCACCACGGAATGTGAGGCAACAGCAGAGGAAACTCAGCAGCGCTTCAGATCTGCACCGAACGTCTACTTCCGGTTCAGTGTGGAGCAAGGAATGCAAAGTGTAACATTGGCACAGTGGGAAAGGTTACCTGAGGTGACAACACACACATTACAGCATCTTCGGCGGGGACAGGTAGATGAGATGGCAATGACTGCTGTCATTGCTCTCAGGGAGCGCCGGGAAGTGATACCTGTGGCAAACCTCAGTGCGCACAATTTGCAATGGCTCACAGCTAATGACATATGTTTTATGATAGATACAATAGGTCTGAGCACCACCAGTCAACTATCAGGTAAACAGAGAGCTCGCCGTAAGGCTTGTCCTCCACCAACAAGCAGATTTACTGGAAGAGTCAATATCCTTTTGCAACTTAAGGGATATTTCTTCCCAGATCAGACATCCCCTGTTAAGGAGGACCAGCGCATCTTTGTCTTGTATGGGCTTGGTGGGGTGGGAAAAACACAGATTGCATTGACATTCATTGATGAGTTTCATCAACGGTGGTGTAGTTTACCTGGGTCTGTTATGTTTCAACTAATCTGTTCTATATTTAGCTTTTGGAGGGTCTATTATGTGGATGCAAGTAGTGTGTCCACTATAGAGTCTGGCCTAGAGGACATTGCTTGGGAAGGGGGTATTGGGGAGACTGCCGAGGATGCTCTTCTCTGGCTATCTGGACAACACCAAGGGTGGCTGCTCTTCCTGGACAATGCTGATGACCGAGATATAAACCTTCGAAAGTACTTCCCAGCATGCAAGCATGGAAACATCATTGTGACAAGTCGCAATATGGAGTGTCGAGTGCATGCACCCAGCTCAAACTGTCATGTGACAGGCATGAATCCTGATGAAGCAATTCAATTGCTCCTCATGTTCTCTATGTCCCAAGGTTGCACAAAGGATCATGGCTTGGCAGCTCTGATTGCCAAAGAACTTGGTTATCTTGCCCTTGCCATTGTACAATCAGGTGCCTATATCTCAAAGGGGTGCAGCTTGAATGAATACCTGGATATTCTCCAGAAGGATCGTGTTCAGCTGATGAACAACCACTCTGTACAGATGATAGATAATTATCAGTGGGCAGTATACAAAACATGGGAAATCAGCTTTACAAGGCTAAGTCCCAAAGCAGCAAGCCTGCTATACCTCTGTGCATTTCTGCATTATAGGGGTATTTCCAAGAGCATATTTCAGAAGGCAGCTCTCATACATGCAGATGGGCTATTTGATGATGCAAAACAGTTTCTGCATAACTTTGAAACTGCAGATGGTAGCTGGAGTGACTTCCAATTTCAGGAGGTCATTAATGAATTAACTTCTTACTCTCTGATTAGCTCTGATAAGGGAGACAACACATTTTTCCTTCATCCACTAGTGCATGCTTGGGCTAGAGAAAGGCAGGAGGTGACAGAGCAGGACTATAATGAAGGGTGCATGATGCAGATACTAGCACTTTCTATCCCCTTTGAATATAGTACAGAGGACTACACCTTCAGGAGAACACTTCTCTCTCATATTAATGAGCTACATCTAAAGGTTTCAGATATAAACATGGCAATTAAATTTGCCCAGGTGTTTGATGAAGCAGGGCGATGGATGGATGCTCAAGAGCTGCATTTTAAGGTGATGGAGGCAAGCAAGAGGGACTTTGGAGAGGAGCATCCTGATACACTGACTGCCATGGGCAGGCTTGCTGTAACCTATCGGAGTCTGGGCCAGTGGAAGGATGCTGAAGAGCTGGAGGTTCCAGTCATGGAGTCAAGCAAGAGGGTGCTTGGTGAGGAGCATCCCAACACACTGAATGCCATGGGCCACCTTGCTGCAACCTATCAGAGTCTGGGCTGGTGGAAGGATGCTGAAGAGCTGGAGGTTCCAGTCATGGAGGCAAGCAAGAGGGTGCTTGGTGAGGAGCATCCCTACACACTGAATGCCATGGGCAGCCTTGCTGTAACTTATTGGAGGCTGGGCCAGTGGAAGCATGCTGAAGAGCTGGAGGTTCAAGTCATGGAGGCAAGGAAGAGGGTCCTTGGTGAGGAGCATCCTGATACACTGACTGCCATGACCAACCTTGCTGCAACCTATCAGAGTATGGGCCAGTGGAAGGATGCTGAAGAGCTGAAGGTTCAAGTCATGGAGGCAAGCAAGAGGGTCCTTGGTGAGGAGCATCCCTACACACTGAATGCCATGGCCAACCTTGCTGCAACCTATAGGAGTCTGGGCCGGTGGAAGGATGCTGAAGAGCTGGAGGTTCAAGTCATGGAGGCAAGCAAGAGGGTGCTTGGTGAGGAGCATCCCAACACACTGAATGCCATGGGCAACCTTGCTGCAACCTATCAGAGTCTGGGCTGGTGGAAGGATGCTGAAGAGCTGGAGGTTCAAGTCATGGAGGCAAGCAAGAGGGTGCTTGGTGAGGAGCATCCCAACACACTGAATGCCATGGGCAACCTTGCTGCAACCTATTGGAGTCTGGGCCAGTGGAAGGATGCTGAAGAGCTGGAGGTTCAAGTCATGGAGGCAAGCAAGAGGGTGCTTGGTGAGGAGCATCCCAACACACTGAATGCCATGGCCAACCTTGCTGCAACCTATCAGAGTCTGGGCCAGTGGAAGGATGCTGAAGAGCTGGAGGTTCAAGTCATGGAGGCAGAGAAGAGGGTCCTTGGTGAGGAGCATCCCAACACACTGAATGCCATACACAACCTTGCTGCAACCTATTGGAGGCTGGGCCGGTGGAAGGATGCAGAAGAGCTGCAGGTTCTAGTCATGGAGGCAAGCAAGAGGGTCCTTGGTGAGGAGCATCCTGACACACTGAATGCCATGGCCCACCTTGCTGCAACCTATCGGGGTCTGGGCCAGTGGAAGGATGCTGAAGAGCTGGAGGTTCAAGTCATGGAGGCAAAGAAGAGGGTCCTTGGTGAGGAGCATCCTGAAACACTGAATGCCATGCACAACCTTGCTGCAACCTATCGAAGTATGGGCCGGTGTGACGATGCTGAAGCGCTGGAGGTTCAAGTCATAGAGGCCAGCAAGAGGGTCCTTGGTGACGAGCATCCCGACACACTGAGGGCCATGGGTAGCCTTGCTCTTTCCTCTGTTTCCCTTCCTTCCCTTCCATCACCCCTGACTCCCCTTCTTAGTTAGTTCCCCATATTTCTCGTCCCTTGATCCCCTTGTCTTATAGTTCCTGTCTTTGATGTCCCTGACCCTGCATCCTGCTCTACTATATAAACCCCCCAATCCTGCATGCTAGTTCCTCAGTTCAGATATCCACTTAGCTCCTCATACACTAAGCTCTTCTGTTCTGATATTGCTTCTCATCCTCAGCTTAGAGCCAAACCCTGTTCCCAAAATGAGGGCAGAACACTGAGTGGGTGCAACCTACGAAGTTGAAGCCAAGCCTTCTGTTCTGAACCTCGCCTTGGCACTTGTAGAGTCAAGTCTCAGTAGGACTTATAGTCTTAACAGATGCCTCCAACAAAGAATAAATATGCAACTTTTCCTCTGTGTGTACATACCAATATCTAACGATGAATGTAGAGGACAGGAATTATAGGCAGTAGGAATGGACTTCTTGCTCAAAAGAATAGACTAGAAAACAATTCACTCTCTCAGTGAATTTAGTTGTCACTGTAAATATATTATACACTACCTAGAAAACAATTCACTACAGAGGATTTCTAGGTTAATAAATCGAAAGAATGCTAGACTAATTTACTTGCCTCTCTCAGTGAATTTAGTTGTCACTGAGAGAGGGGGAAACTGTTTCGCTGCGCATGTACTACTACCCGGCCCTTTAGCGCCCAAGAGCTCGCGCGTCGAAGTCATTTCAGACTCCGCTGGGTGCAGCCGCTTGTGAAAGTAGGAATAACAAGATGAAATGGAGAGATAGGGAGTGAGTGGAAAATTTCGAAAATAACCAGAGAAATGGATGCATGATACAAGAACAACATGAGAAGAAATTGAGAAAGCACACAACAAATTGGATATATTATGCTTGATTTTGGTGCAGGAGCATCAATGCACCCAACAATGAAATGCCCTTATCCCCTAATGCCTCCTGAACCCTGAACCTGCATTACATCTCACCTCAACCAAATATGCCCTGGGATGCGGCCCGCCATAGACACCATGCGGTATTACATGTGACCAGTGTAGCCCACTACAGACACTTCCTGTGGCTATGTGGTCCTACAGCACACTACAAAATTGGGCCCACACTACGGAGCACATTATAATAAGGGGGGATGTTAAGACTGTGTATTGTACTGAGGCTCGGCTCCAACCCAGAGCTGGGCCGGGTTTTGAAACAGAGGGCTTGGCTTCAACTTCTTGGGTTGCGCTCACTCAGTGTTCTGCCCTAATGTTGGGAACAGGCTCGGCTACAAGCTGAAGGTCGGGAATGGTGTCAGGCAGCAGGGCTTAGTGTACGAGAAGCTAAGTTGATATCTGAACTGAGGAACTACGATACAATATTGGGGGGGTTTATATAGTAAAGTAGGATGCAGGCTCGGGGGATCAATGACTGGAACTAGCAGACAAGGGGAATGAAGGGTTGGACATATGGGGAACTAACTAGGAAGGGAAATCAGGGGTGATGGAAAGGTAGAAAGGAAACCCGAGGAAAGCTAAGTGAAACCTGAGGTTTCCCAGGCGAGAGGAAAACTGAGTGAAACCCGAGGTTTCCGAAGCCAAGGCTTTGGGAATGGACTCGGGAATAGATCATAACAGTACCTCCCTCTTATGGCCGAACCCATGAGGCCATAAGCGAGATCCTGGAGATCACCGGGTCAGGAAGGTGACATAAGCTTTGTTCCACATTCTGCTTCTTGCCTTCTCCCACCATCATCAGACTTTGCGAATCATGTCAGACGTGCACGCAGTTCTTATCAATGAAATCAACAAGCTTGACACAGAACTTGTGCAAGCTGAATGTGAGGCCAAAGAGTGCCGACTAGCTCTGAGGGAGAAACAGTGACTTGCACAAGAGTGCAAGGAAGCTCTGGAGAAGAAATGGTGGGAGGAAGCACAAAAAGCTGAGGCGGAATGGAAGGAAAGGGAAGCACAGGCCGAGGCTGCAAGGATAGCTGAGGAAGAATGCAAGGAGCGGGGGAGGAAAGCCAAGGCCAACAAGAAGGCTGAAGAAGAGCACAAGAGGCTCTTTGACCTCCTACAAGCCGAATGGATTTGGCAAGCTTCGGTGGACCAGAACATCCATGTCCTGTTGCCTGAGCCTGTTGTCATGGATTCGGCAACTGCACAGGCTCAGATTCTCGCAGCCAAGCACGCTCAAGAATTGAGTTTGGCTAAGCTGAAGCTGAGGTCTGCAGGACCCAAAAAACGGAAAGTGACCGAAGAGTTGGAGGAAGATGAGGATGAAGAGGTAAGTGCTTGGGTCGGTTTGGCTTGGGTTTAAGCTTATGCTTTTTGTTGTAGTGCAAGCTGTGCAATGCTTGCAGGCGTCGCAATATAAAGTGTTTGTGTGGGAAGAAGACCACATGTTGGGACTGTGTGAGCTGAAAAGTGTGCTGCAGTTTCCTTGACGGAAAGCGGAAATGGAAAGCTGAGGAGGGGACTGAAGGGCTGGAGCCAAAAAAGGTGAAGGCAGCACTGATCAAGCCGTTGGGAGCCATAATGATGGTGGACATAGGTGCTGGGCCCTCAGGAATGTGAGTGAGGGGTTTGAAGTCCAGGGGACTTTCCGGGGAGGAGGGGTCTGGGATGTTAAGGGACTTATTGTCCCAGCAAAACCAGCAACTGGAATGGAGCAACCATTTGTCTTGGGCTATTTTGGATTTCACACAGCAGATCGAGTGGCAAAATGCTTGGATGAACAAGTGGATCAGTTTGTAGACCACAGTGGTGGAAAAAGCTGCATTGTGGTTGGGTTTGGATTCGGGTTGGAGGGGTTTCAGGTTGGCAGGGAAAGGTTCAGGATCAGGAAGTGGGGACAAGGGAAAGGGGAAGGAAAAGGAGGAGAAAGAGACAGAGGAAAGGGTGGAGATGGACTCACATTCGGAAAATGGGAATGAGGATGCGGAGAAGACGAGGGATGGGGGTTCAGGTAAGGATTCGGGAGATGAGCGGAATGATGGGGAAAAAGATGCGGACAGGGATGTGACTATGGAGGACAACTAATTAACTACTAATGTTTTCGGGGGGTTTTTTTTTTTAATGCGAATCTTTTTTCTTGGTGTTTTGTTTTGGAAACAGAATGGAGACAGAAATGAATGGACAGGGCAGAGAGGATAAGGGGTACAAACAATGAGAGGAAAAGCCAAGAACTACAAGTGTAGCTATTCGGCAAAATGGCCAAGGAAAACATAACAAAGATTATGCATCTAACTAAGAAAGTGACCATGAAATGAGTGAAAGAAATGCGAGAGCCAAAGCTCGGGTTCAAGGAACCCATGGTCCAGGCTTGGCAGGGTAGGCTGAGTGAAAGTCGGTCACGATCTCAGCTGCATGGCTGAGCTTGGTCGCAAGGACCCATGACATCTCTTCATCGGTTACCTTCATAACCAGCCCAACAGACAAGGTACAGGAGGTTACAGGGTCTACATCGCCGGTTGATCTTGGAAATCTCGTACTCTGTCTCACTGTTGATCTCGACTGGAGACGGTGGTGACTGAACCCAATTCGGAATGGTGTTCGGGATTGTGGGTTCAAGCATGGAGACATGGAAGACTGGGTGGACTGCCCGAAGGCTATCTGGAAGTTGTAGAATGTAAGCTTGGGATCCGGCCTGGCCAATAATCTCAAAGGGACCAAGGTACTTCTCAGCCAGCTTCTTCAAGGGCTGGGTTGTCTGGAAGAACTGTGCTTTTACAAACACAGAGGATCCTATTGTGAACTCGGGAGTGGGAGTGCGACGCATGTCGGCCAAGACCTGGTACCGAGATTGTGTGAGTTTAATTTGGTCCTTCAGGGTAGCATGTAACTGGTCAAGGTCAACTGCGAAGTCTTGGGCTCGGGAGCAAGCGAGGTCCTGTTTGGGATGAACTGTGAGGTTTGGGTTGTATCCCTTGGTGGCAAAGAAGGGTGATATGCCAGTAATTGCACTCAGAGCATTGTTATACGCAAACTCGGCAAGTGGCAGCAACTCGGACCAGTTGTCCTGTTGATAGTTGCAATACACATGAAGATACTGTTCCAGAGTTTCGTTTACATGTTTGGTTTGACTGTTGCCTTCAGGGTGATAACCTGAGGTGAAATGCAGTTTCATATTGAGAGCCTTTCACCGCGTTTTACGGGTTAGTATTTGTAGTCCGAATATGTGCAAATAGCTGAGTTACTGCGGGCGTTCGGGGTATTCTTAGTTCAACAACGGCGGGTAAACTGACGCCTCTAACGCGTGCAGTTTGGATTAGTCTGCGGATGCACAAAGAAATATGATTTTGATTGTCACTCCAAATTATATATATATTTTATGGCATGAATTCATGAACTCCTCACCTATGGGCCATACACCTATTCAGATCCAAGTTACAGCAAACCTATGCACACAAACATTTAACTCATAACCCATTTACCTTAGTACACATAGACACAGCCCTTTTTATCATAGTCAGAATGTGCTCATGCCATTGAAAGCTCATGTACTAATTAGAGTACAAATGTCACCAATTCCCCGCATACATACACACGCGCAGCGTCATCATGTAATATAAATGCACTGCGTCATCGAAAAGAAAAATCCAAACATGTCCACAAGAGACCATTCCTCTACCTGCACCTGTACCACCGCTAGAGCTCATGCGGGAGAGCAACCCCTTCCCACCTGACCCATACGGCAAGCCCCCGCCGACCCTGAAAAGTGCCGCACTGTGCCGCGACTGGTGCAGGCTAACGGCCGATGCACGTGAGGCATTCTGGAAGGAGCATCTTGCTGGAGAGGAATCTGAGACCGAGCCTGAGAGTGATACGGCTTCAATCCAACAGCGGTCCTGCATGTCGACTGGATGTCGGATAAGGATAGTGAGCCAGAAGGGATAAACAAGCATGAGACTGCGCACGAGAGGCAAGAAGTCATGACGGCATGGCGGACAAGCTGCCTGCATCATCTGGGAATCACTGGTGATATCAAGCTTCATGACGATCTCGCTCTGCTGGAGGTGGTAAGACCAGAATGGCACAATGATTATGTAAGTGCACACCGTGACTAAATCATCATGGAATAACACCATTTGAAATAAAGGCATCTGGCCTCTTACACGAGCTCAGCCGTATCCACTATCTCTCCCTCAGTTCGGCTGAGCGTCAGAGTTCCAAGTATAAGCGCATCAAGAAGTCGGGTAGAAGCACTTGCGAACCTGCCTTCACTGCTCCGTACCCCTTCATGATCAATGAGCCATGGTGGTTTGAGATGAAGGAAGGTGAGCACGGAGAGTACATACAGTCATGGTCTTCGTTCGACAACCCTCCCAATTTTGATGACTTCGAAGAGATCAAAATCCTGCAGGTTCTGAAACAAGTTGGTGATGGAGCTGATGACGGAGAAGAAGATCATGAGAGTGGGCATGTGGAGGATTAGAGGGACCAGGGACGTACGGAGAGGGATTATTCATATCGGGGAAACATAGCTTATTCCTCAGCTGCATGTTGCGCGTTGCGCACAATAGAGATGATACAATGTATTCTTGTCCCCATCCGTGAACATTCCGTCTCCTCTGCCCGATTTCTGCCAGGCGACGATCGTGTTGTGAGCGCAAGCAGGGACCAGACAGTCAGGATATGGAGCATAGCATCGACGTACGCATGATTTAGAAACTTGCATCCCCACATGACCTCCTCTCGCAGACACTGCATCAAAGTTTTAAACTCCCATACAGATTGGATTCGTTGCGCCTTGTCGAGCTTAGATGGGAAATTGATTCTCACATGTTCTAATGATCATGTAAGTCGCATATGGTCAATCGGATCAAGGTCTCAAGTTTCACAGACCGCACGGATATTAGACGTGGAGTCAGGCGCTACGAAGGCAGAAATGTGTGGACACGAAAACATAGTCGAGGTGGCTGTCTTTGCGCCTGTGGTCTCCCTTCCCTCTATCCGCGACTTGGTCGCCCGGGCGAGTAACCATTGATCCTGTCTAAATCGTGTTTTAACGCTTCGCGCTGTTACGGTCATTGCAGCCAGCCAACCCACCTACTGATAAAATGACGCCATAGGTGTTGCGTTCGTAGCCACGGGCTCCCGAGACAAAACTATTAAAATTTGGGATGCATTGACGGGGCAGTGCTTGTGGACGTTTGTGAGGGCATTTCTCTGATTGACTCTTTCTTCTTCTTCTCATTGCTAGCAGGTTGGCCACGATAATTGGGTGCGGGCCCTGTCTTTCCATCCGTGTGGAAAATACCTTCTCTCTGCCGCCGATGACCACACTGTCCGCATATGGGATCTCAAGACAGGACGGTGTGTGAAGAAGATTGAAGCGCATGAGCAGTTTGTCGCATCGATCGTATGGGGAAGGCAGGTTGTCACGGGCGCAGACGGGCAACAGGAGGCGCATATATTGTCAACAGGCTGAGACAGAGAAACATACATACTTAATAACATGGCACTTACATGTACATTGTCACCGTGGTCGTCGTCTACTTGCATCATCACGTCACCGTCGTGATCGAGCTGTGATGGTCCAGCCATTGCATTCTGTGGCCAGAACGTTGGTTCACCTCGATTGGATGGCTGGCGAGAGGAACCCGTGTGTATCTGCTGATTAATTGTCGATGCACCACCAGGCGATTGGTTGCGACGCTTGCCCTTAACTGAGGCGGGAGAGAAGTTGGCGGCCCTGGTACGGGCTGCCTGGGCTTCATGCGTACGTCGTTTCCGCAAGGTGATCATTCGGCCAGGAGGTGCATGCTGTTCCGGGCTTTCTTCGCAGCTCGGGCATGTACACAGGACGAGTCGTCGGTCAGCTTGCCTCTAACATGCATTTGCGAGTTAGAAGGCGAACCAGACTTAATACACATAAGAATTACTTACCGCTCTCTCTGAGGCTGCGGCCTTGCGAGCTTGGGACATCTCACGCCGGTGGTCGAGGGTGAGAGAGGAAGGTGTACACGCGTACGTTGTACTCTTAATATTATGTAACGTCGGGATCTGAAAGGACTTAAGAATATTTTACCTCACTTGATCTCTAGTAATATTGGCGTGGTGTTAACTTTGGATGATTACACATGTTTGAAGCAATGGCCGGGTGCTCGAAGACCGATCGGTAATGAGTGCTGGGTTAATTTAGAGAGATTTAAACATATTTAGAGGACTGACCTCGTGGGGAATTCTCGATGCGATCCACTGGCCCAAGTACCGACGTTCTGTCAGATTCTGGTTCGGTCTGGGGTATTCAGACGTCCAACTGTGCCGAGATACTCGAACCAGAGATTATGTAAGAATAACTTCAATTACGTGTACATAACGCTACATTCTTATGGGTTCATGAGGACTTGATCTACAAATACTAACCCGTAAAACGCGGTGTTTCCCAGGGAATGGAAAAAGTGCGAGACAAATTCTGATCCTCAGTCCGATGTCACATGACTAGGGACACCGTGCTTTGAGAATACATGCAAGACGAACAGGCGGGTGAGGTCTGCGGAGGTGATGTTTTGGAACACTTCAAGACTTTGGTGTTATTGCTAACACTTCAATCTATCAGAACATGTCGTTTACGAGACTCAAAGAATATTAAACAATGCTGCAGCACAACTCTGGAAATAATTTAATATTTGTACCTTGGTTGCAATCCATGTAAGAACTAGTCCAAGTTAATACGGATGGAAGGCAATACATTTCTTAGCAGCACTGAACAATAAACTAAAAGACTGTAGGTTTAAGGACACTATCAGGGTCCAAGCGTATTCCAAAATATAAAGGAATGGACTGCCCTGATAATCTACCAGCGCACTGCAATAAAACGAGGGTCGAGTTTTGTGAACAAAGCGACTTGTGATAGTCTCTAATCAGGAAAATCGACTGACTAGATCATCTCGGGTATTGGAGTGTGAATGGCAAGACTTTCAATTGACAGACTCACTCTGTAGAATTACACCCGGAGGATTAGTCCAAGTGGCTAAGCAGTAAAGTAACTACTTAACAAGGAATTAGACACTAAAGTAAGTGAATAACCCTAGCTGGGATTAGCAGCTTAGTAAGATGCAAGTCACACGAGGTCACATGTAGGATAGAAGATGGGTAGATTGGCTGATGAAAGGCAGGCAAAAAGGGCCTCCTTTTATATTGTATTGTACAGGCGCTTAACTAAGCGGTAGAACCTTCTATCTATTAATGGAATGGGGGAATGAGTCACGAAGAAGCTTTCAGAATGTGTGGGAAGGTTCTGTCTGACTCATAATGACTCACAGTGACTTGAAATGACTCCTACTGGTGACTCCATAGGGTTTTCCACCAATCAGGGCTTGATTCGTCAGGAATGAGTCATTAATTAGGCTCATGTGATGTACATGTGACTCACCAAGCTGTGCATGAGTCCGTTGAGTCATTGCGGCTGTACAAGCAAATGACTCGGCTTTTCAAACTCAGAGGCTGAGTCTGAAGGAGCCACCTGACCAGATTTGTGGGTGACCACGGGTGCACAATCCGCAACAGTGTCCGGTCGGAGTTTGAAATCAGAAGTCCGAAACAGAGTTTGTGGGGACATGTGTATCCACAACTCTGTTGCACAGAAGCAAGTGAGTTTGAGTGAAGACAGCCTCAGAAAAATAGGTAAAATTCATAGATAATTAGAGGGAGGTTTGAATAGGCCTTATGAGGATAGTAGACATTTGTCTGATGGCGATAATTGGTTGTTTTAAAGGCCTTTGATGCAGACTACAAATTTACAGTAAAGAGACATTTGAAGGCTGGTTGAACAGCCCGATCCGAGACTATACAGTATGCTGGTTGAACAGCGGTTCCCATACAGGTGACCGTGTCATAAGTCAGGATGAATATGCTCTGCTTGGTTAAGCGGCAAACTACCACAAGGATTGCAGTGAATCCCAAAGACGCCCGCAACTTGTGTGGGAACCCTTGCTGATGAAAAAGTTCACACAAAAAAAAAAGGATTAAAATCGCTTTAAAACCCTGTTTTCCCAGCTGATAGTAGCAAATATATGTGGCTATTATTGGGAAATCACTATTCAAATATTCCTCGATTTTATTCTCATTTTTTCGCCATTTAATTGACTTCCCTGGCTCAAAAGGCACTCTATTCTGTCAGGCAGGGTTATTGTCAGGGTTCATGCGTTTCCTTCCACAAGTTTCTATTTCCTTCCATGAGTTTCCGTCACCTTCTGTCAGTTTCCATAACCTTCTGTCAGTTTCCATAACCTTCCGTCATATTCTATCACCTTCCATCACCTTCCGTCACATTCCATCACATTCCATGACCTTCCATCACTTTCCGTCACCTTCCGTAACCTTCTACAAGTTTCCGTCTTCCCTATTATATAAGCCTTGCCAGTGCTATAAGACTGTAGCCCGTGTGGTGGCGTTTCCTCAGCTTGATCTCTGAGGATACCCACTACACAGGCAAGTCCCAATGTATCTATCGTTGGTAGAGTTATAAACTGAGGATACCCACTACACAGTTGGTCATTGTCCTAGTATCGGCTCTTATCTCCTTGAGTATCTTTTGGTTGTGGCTTCGTCATTAGTGTTGCCCTCACAGTTATGAACCCACACGTATCTCAGCTATAAGCTGAGGACCGGGTTTTTGATATCGAGTAGAAGGTCTCAAGTACGATAAGCTAATTCGATATCTGAACTGGGGAGCTACTGTACATGGACTGGAGGTCTATATAGTAAAGTAGCATGCAGGGTCGCAAAGAGAAACATGATTGGATCAACGGTCAGGGGGAACAAGGGTCAGGTAAATGGGGAACTAACTAATAAGGGAATCAGGGGTGATGGGAAGTGCAAAGGGAAACCCGAAGGAAGCCGAGAATAACCTGAGGTTCCCGAACGAGAGCCGAAGCCGAGGCTTCGGTCTGGATCAGGGAACAGGTCGTAACAAGAACAGCTTAATTAGTGAAATATTATCTCCACTGGCGCTTATATTATACGTTGCTAATAATTTATTAGTGCTCTGATAATTTTTAGCCAACAAATACACTCTAGTAAGTGAATAACCCTAGCTGGGATTAGCAGCTTAGTAAGATGCAAGTCACATGAGGTCACGTGGATAGAAGATGTTAGATTGCTAGAATGATGATTTAAGGGGGTCAGAATGGCCTCCCTTTATATTGTAAAATACACAGGATTATGTAAAATGGGGTTCTTCTATCTATTAGACGAGTGATGTCATATGTAAATATTTGCACTGCTAAAACACACCCTTGTAACTATTGTGGTGTGTTTGTGCAAAGAACTTGAAAATAGATAGCCAATCACTTTCCCTGGTTTACACAGCCTTTCACAGCCATACACTGCCCTCCACTGCCCTCCACAGCCTCTTGACATCAAGGGATCTGTTTGGTGTTGTAGTGTTGTGTTTGGAGGATCCATTCATCCAATAGGCTTTGCTGAACCTGCACCCTAGTTCTGGCTTTATATGTCTTTGTGTGACTTTATATGCAGCTTTGCACAGCCATGGTTGCTATGATGCAAGTCATGTACCTGCTGGGTTTGAACTACATTTAAGTGCACAGGCTTGTGTAAGCGGTAGAGGATGCATTCAGACTCAGTGGCTGAGTTTGAGTGAGCCAAGGTGCTGGAGTTGTAGGTGCTTGAGTGCCTGCAACTCCGAATTCGCGGTTCATGGATAGCTACAGTCGCAGTTTGAAAATGAGCAGCTGTGGCAGGGTTGGACACCTCCCAAAATTAGGGCAGAACATAGAGTGGGCGCAACCCAAGAGGTTGAAGCCAAGCCCTCTGGCCTGAGACCCGAGTTCGGCCTTGGTAAAGCCGAACTACAGTATGGTTCACAACCTTAACAGTTCTAGGACAATGTCAAAACGCATGACTGATAGATGCATCTGAGCATCATTAGCCCTGCGCTGTGCCCAAAAGAAATGTCCTATGGGACTCAAGTAGTTCTCTCTCAGCCTTATTCTTCATCTTAACCAAGGGCCCTATTTTTTCCAAGTTCTCAATTGTATCACATGAATCAACCTTGTCTTCTTGGTCCTGGTCAGCGGCTGTGCCCTCGGAGGCTTTCAAGGCCCACTCAGCAATCTGAGCTCAGCAGAAAGGGTTGGTCAGTGTTTCAAAAATAATTTAAGAGTATATGACATACCAATTTCATCTTCCTCTCCTTCCTCTCCTCATATGCATTTGGCTTGTTGCTGGGTGACAAGTCAACACGTTTTTGCTTCAGCCTCACTGGATGCACCAGTGTTTGTGGAGTCCAGGACGGATCCTGATAAAGGGCTGGTGGGTGTTGTGGAGTGCTCCATCGATGTGACATGTGAGTGGAAGTGTTATGAGGTTGTGGTGGAGCTTGGGTGGGCAGCAGAGTCAGTGGACGTGATGGACGCGAGTGGTGGACACGAGTGGACACATTCTGACTTAAAATATTTCCACGCTCACTTAATAATTTTTGACTGAGTCTGAATATGCCATGACTAATAATTATCGGCAACAAATACACTCTACTTTAGTGTCTAATTCCTTGTTAAGTAGTTACTTTACGGCTTAGCCACTTGGACTAATCCTCTGGGTGTAATTCTACAGAGTGAGTCTGTCAATTGATAGTCTTGCCATTTGCACTCCAATACCCAGGACGATTTGATCAGTCGATTTTCCTGATTAGAGACTTTCACAAGTCACTTCTTCAAAACTTGTCCCTCGTTTTATTGCTGTGCGTTGGTAGATTATCCGGGCAGTCCATTTATAAATTCGTCTGCTAAGCACATTACCTTATATTTTGGAATATGCTTGGACCCCGATAGTGTCCTTGAACCTACAGTCTTTTAGTTTATTGTTCAGTGCTGCTAAGAAACGCATTGCCTTCCATCCGTATTAACTTGGACTAGTTTTTACATGGATTGCAACCAAGGTACAAATATTAAATTATTTCCGGAGTTGTGCTGCAGCATTGTTTAATATTCTTGAAGTCTTGTAAACGACACGTTCTCATAGATTGAAGTGTTAGCAATAACACCAAAGTCTTGAAGGGTTCCAAAACACAACTGCTCAATGAAATGGAATTCCAAGGTTGCTCGGGTATCGGAAGTTGCTGCAGGGAGCTGTAAGGCTGATGATGCTGTGACTTCGAACGCAAGCAAGTAGTGAAAGACTTGCAGAAGTCAATGACGAAAGACCAAAGTGCGGGCCATGTATATTCCTGTTGGATGAGTGCTAGGGTCTTGTTTTGGCTGAAATGTCCCAAGAGTACATGGTCGTGTTTGTACTGGAGTACTCTGAGCTGGAGATTGTTGGCATTGGGGACGTATATGTGGCCGTTGAGGTGGAGGAAGCCTTCATCAGTTTGTGTCCATCTTGGGTCTGAACTATCACTGAGATGCCGAGAGGCTACGGGATCGGATGCCAGGTTGGCTAAGATGTTGGCATGAAGCTTCTTGGAGTCCATCACTGGGCTTGCTTGGAGAGCAGGTGCAAGCAAGGAAGTTGCCCAGAGGGATTCCAACAGTTGTTGATTTGTAAAAATCGGTTGGAAGTTCTTGTCATAAAAATACCAACAACTCGTTACTGCCATTACACATCCAGTTGAGACATCACAACACCACATATATGCACCTCCACGCCCCGTACCCACACCCACATGCATTTATTGAGACCTTCCAAGCCCACACATGTTCACATAACACATCCCCTATTACTCCATCAATCCACAGACATGTTGTTGATCCAAGACCCACAGATTCACCCCTAACCCGAGACAAAGCCTGAGAGTTCTGTGGGTTGACTGAGCCGTAGTCATTACCTCCCTCTTTAAGGTAGACATGCCATCGTCTAGTTAGAGCATCGGGTTTTGTACTGAGCTTTCCAGGATGGAACCAAATAATGAGGTTAAATTGTAGGAGGAATTTGGACCAGCGGGCTTGTTGTCAGGTTAGCAACTTTGTGGTGGCAAAATACTCCAATTTGTTGTGGTCAGTGACACCATCGATAGAGGAGCTGGAGCCCTCCAAGTAGTGTCTCCAACATTGAAAGGCTTCCAAAATTGCCAGTAGCTCTTTATCATGGACATCATAATTTATTTCAGCACTGGAAAATGTTCAGGAGTGGAAAGCGACTGGGTGCAGGATGCCTTCATCATTGAACAGGGACAGGATTGTGCTGAGGGCATAATCGGAGGTGTCAGTTTCCACGACCATAGGCCGGTTGGGAACCCAATGCGACAAAATCAGTGCCAAAGTGAAAGCCTTCTTGAGGTAATTGAAAGACTTCAGCATTCTTCGGTAAATGCCCACGGGGTGCCTTTACGAGTAAGCCGGGTAAGGGGAACTGTGAGGTCAGAATAGTTGTAGATGAAATGGTGGTAGAAGTCGGCAAAGCCGAGGAAGGACTGAATGTCTTTTACCTTCCCGGGCTCAGGCCAATTGTGGATGGTCTGGACTTTGTCTTCAGACATGGTAAAACCATTGGTAGAGAGCATATAACAGAGGAATTCCATAGAATCCTGGTGCCATTGGCATTGTTGGGTTTGGCATAGACACTGTGTTTCTGAAGACACCGCAACACTTCACAGATGTGTTCCCTGTGTTTGACCAGGTTGTTGGAGTAGATGAGTATGTTGTCAAGATACATGACAATGCATACATCAAGCATATCTCCAAAGACGTCATTCATGAAATGTTGAAAAACTGCGGGACCATTGGTTAAGCTGAACAGCATGACTAGCCATTCAAAAGAGCTGTACCGGGTCCAAAAGGCTGTTTTCCACTCGTCACCTTTAGCAACTTGGACAAGGTGAAATGCATGCTGAAGGTCAATTTTGGTATCTTTGTGTAGCTCTTTATTTTTTCCTTGAGCCTTTCAGGGTGCATCCAACAGGTTGGTAATCAACTGGAGTTGATAGTGGTCCCTCTTTGTAATCTTATTGAGTGCTTGGAAATCCACGCAGAGCCAAAGTTCACCACTCTTCTTTTTGACAAAAAGGATTGGGGCTCTGTGGGAGGACCTAGTGGGCCAAATGTAACCCAGATTCAGGTGCTCATCAATGAAAGCTTGGAGCGTGGCTAGCTCCAAGGTAGAGAGTGAGTATAATGGAGGTTGAGGAGGAGTAGCACCATCCTTGAGCACAATTTTGAGATCGTAGGGTCGGTGGGGAGCCAAGGTGTCACCTTTTGACTGGTTAAAAACATCCACGAAGTCATGGTACTCCTTTGGGACATCCTTCAAATCTACCAGTTTGGATTGCACAGAGGCTGAATGGGATGAAGCCTTGGATTCAGGTTGTGCCAGATTTAGCTGGAATGGGAACCCTCTAGTTTTCAGGCATGGTAAAATGCTGCCGTGTTCAGGAGAGCCACCCAAGGGGCTTCTAAGCCCAGAGTTGGCTTGATCTCGGCCGTGGAGGCGTGAGCCGCAGCCAGCAGAGGTTCCACAGGACTGCCCAGAAGGGTAGTTTGGAACATAATACTGCCCAGTACCCAGTCAATCAAAGGATTGTAGCGGGTGAGCCAGTTGTGTCTGAGAACTACCGAAACAGACAAATCAAGGGGGGTGACATAAAAGTCTATGGAATGGGTATGACCATTGGGGAAACATATAGGTAGCTCTACAGCTTCAGTAATTACTGAATTTGTACTACCATTGAATAAACGGAGGGGAATCGGGTCCACGGAACGGGTTTTAAGAACATTTCTACATACAAAGACCATTTCGATAAAACAATGAGTAGAACCGGAATCTACTAAAGCTTTAAACTTTTGGTCTGGAGCAAGAGATGAGGACAAACTAATTACAAGAGGATTCGGAGAACAGAGAGCAGAAGCATTGATGTTTACCTCCCCTAATGTGCAAGCCGAGTCAACACAACCCTTGGTATGCGTGGAGGCTGGAGGGCCACTGACTATTTTTTTGCGCCCAAGGTATCAGCTTTGTCATTGGATGTCTTCCCGCCGAAGCCATAGCTGCCTGGGCCAATGTGGCTTTCGGACATTCCTTTGCATGGTGGCCACTCTGCGCACATACTAAGCACAGGTTGTTGTCCATATGGCATTGGCGTTCCGCAGGCGTGAGTTTGCCATCTTTGCCAAGTTTGTCCAGTTCAGGTTTTTTTTGACCCTCAGACTGGTTATTCCCTTTCGGCTTATCTTTGCCTTGATGTCGGTTGTTGTTCTGGGAACCTCAGTTTTGGTTGGCGGACCTGTCCTTCTTGGCCTCAGGTTTGGGAGCAGAATGAGTCTTGCGAGAGAGTTCGCTGTGACGATCCCAATACCTCTGGTTGATTTTATAAATGAGGTCTTGGAGGTCATCAAGGGTTTGGGGTTTGTCAAAATGCACTATCTCATCTTTTATTTGCTTTGGCAAGGCCAAAGTGGCTTGGTGATGCAAAGCTGAATCATTGTACTGGAGGACAGATGCAAGTCTGTAGAAGTGAACAAAAAACCGAGTTGCCATGTGGTTGTCCTTCATGACCAGGTTCTTGAGCCCAATTTCGGCATCAGCAACCTGATTGTAAGGGCTGAAGTTCAAATAGAGCTCTTCTGTAAATGCCATATAATCCAAAGCCCATGCGGGTTTGTCGGCAGGGTCATCTGCAAGGTAGGGCTCAAAATAATCCAGAGTGTCAGGGGACACCCTGTTTCCCAGTTCCGACACCATGCCAAGTTCCAACTCCATTTCCGACTCCACTTCCAGTTCCGCTTCAATTTCCGACTCTGCTTTTGGAAATGGTTCCGCTTCGAGGGGAACTTCCACCAGTTCTGTTCGCCTTGCCAATTCCACTCCACTTTCCGACTTCCACTCTCGGAACAGTGTTGGAAGTTAAGCAACTCACGTAGTAGGTGGCATCAAGGGTCGATCAAGGGTCAGGGAGGTCAGGGGGATGCAGGGTTGATGGCGAGTGCTGAGTGTTGTCCCTAGCTGCGGAGCACAGTATAATACGGGCTCGCTGACATTGGGGGTCCTTAGACTTTTCTCTTCAGATTTCCCCTTGTCAGGTGAGAATCCCCTCTCTTGTATACTCTGTTCAGTTATACATACTTCGGATTTCCCCTTGTCAGTTGTGCGGTAGCACTGCAGGCATAGAAAGGTTATCTGGTCCAAAAAACTGTTCAAAAAACTGTAAAGATTTTCCAAATATTTTTAGTGTTTTTTATGTAAAAAAAACTATAATAAAATTTTGAGTTTTATTAGAATTTATTGAGCAAGAAAATTGTAAAAAAATTCAAAGTTTTTTGCAGGGTTTTTTATGGGTTTCTTTGTGTTTTCACAAGGCAACTTATAAAAACACATAAAAACCATGGAAAAAACTTTAAACTTTTTTACAATTTTCTTGCTCAACAAATTCTAAGAAAAACTCAAAATTTTGTTAAAATTTCTTTATGTTAAAAACACTAAAAAAATTTGGAATATCTTTACAATTTTTTGAACAGTTTTTCAGACCAGAATTTTTTTACATGCCTCCAGTGTAGTGTGATCTCCACAACCAACAAGGGTTGCCCTTACAGCAGAAAAGTCTCTACCAGCAGTCGTACTGTGTGTTGCATTCGCCATAGGTGCATTCGGAATCGGAGATAGTGATTTGGAGATCGCAACCTCTTCCGTGCACATGGCGTATGACAGACCCTCTTCTTACATCGAGCTCCCTGTAGAAGCTTACAGGGTGGTCTCAGTAGGAAAGAACAGCTTAGGTCTTATTAGGCGCCGAGCGTGCCCCACAAAATACAGCGAAGATTACAAACTCCAACACACCTCCTTAATCGAAGCACTCTTCAACTCCAGCTTCCCTGAAAACCAACTCCTGGAATAGCTCCAACAGCTTTCCAATACCGAGTGATCTCCCCAGGTAGAATGAGAATATTGAGGCCTCAACAAATAAGGGCTTACACGAACCGCCTCAGAACATGAAGGCTTGGGTGTGCCATCCACCACTCTCAACAACAACCCAAGTTCCCATGGTTAATGATGAGTCCCGGTAATGACTGGTGACCGGCAACAAATGGTATGTTTGTGTGCACGACATGGTTGGGGTTTTTTTTCGCACGATGTGGTAAATGCCTAGAAGGTCACAGGGCTTTGCGATGAACTTTACAACGGGAGAGCCCTCTCGACCCCAACACCAGGGGAGCACGCATTTCAATCCCAAGGGAGCCGACAACTGGAGCGAACAGGCGGGGCCCATAACCTGTAGAAGTTTACAGGGTGGTCGCAGTAGGAAAGAATGGCTTAGGTCTTATTAGGCGCTGAGCGCGCCCCACAAAATACAGCGAAGATTACAAACTCCAACACTCCCAACCCTGGAAATCCCATCCCATACTTCTCCTCCTTCAGACATGGATCCAGACGATTGTCTTTGGAATATGGAGGAGGAGTTGACACAGAACTGGATGAAGATCGATGTGATTGAAACAGCCTTACAAACGAAACAAGGTGATCCAACATGAAGCAAAGCACAAGGGCAACTACTTCAAGGACTGGGACACCTTCGAGAAGACCTTTTCCGACCAGTTCTGCCCGAAAAATGAGCAACTCACAGCCCTTACGAAGCTTGAGGGGACCAGCTGGTACCAGGCCAAGGATACGGTCGATGACTACATTGATTGCTTCCAGGAGCTCATCGACCTTGCAGAGTATGACAATGACAAGATGATCGTCATCAAATTCTGATGAGGACTCGATCCGACACTCCAGAACCAAGTCACACTGCTTGGGGATGGGGCTCCGGATTTTGATGACCCAGAAGGGTGGTACCAAGCTGTGCAAAGGGTGTCCCGAAACAGGGAAGCAAATGAGGCCTTTGTGGAGACAAACCGGAACATCACATGCAATTCCACTCATCCTACTCCACCTGTGCCAAAACCCGGAACATATTTCCGATGGTTGCTCCGCCTGCCCCTACTAGGAATCCTAGCCCCCCTCCCTCGAAGAGTGGCCCTGCCCCAATGGATGTTGACCGCATGCACAGAAAAGGCAACCCAACCATCACCTGCTTCTGATGCCGGCAGCCAGGCCACTATGCCTGCGAGTGCCCCCAAGCTTTTGACATCTGGCTTATGACAACAGAGGAGAAACTCGAGCTCCTTGCAGAGTTCCTCGCACTGGCAGACATAAGCAGAGTGCCCACTGTGGAAGAAAGTTCTGAGAATGCGGAACATGGTGTGTTGGAAGTGGAAGATAGGTTGGATTTTGTGACGCGCAGCGGGTGAGAAGTGTGCCCCTGCTGCCTGTACATAACCTATTTGCCTGGCTTGAAGTAGAGAATGAGAAGCCCCCATTCCCATCACTTCGTGCAGACCCACCAGATAAAGTCACACAAAAGCCAAATCCGACAGCCCGTCCATCCCACATCCGCCCTTGGGAGAGACGCCTCCTGAAGCGCTATGTTGTTGCTACCACCCCTGGCCCCAAGTCACTGGTCATTAAGGTAGAGATCCAGATGACGGACATGGCGGAAGTCAAATCTGGACCCACACTTGTCGATTGCGGGGCCACTGGTCAGTTTATGGACCGGGACTATGTGGAATGGAACCGACTGACCACATGGAAATTGCAATGTGCAATCCCAGTGTTCAATGTGGATGGACACCCCAATGAGGCAGGGTCCCTCATGGAAATATTAGACACAATTCTCTACTACGATGGACACACAGAACGCACTTCCTTTGCAGTCACCAGCCTGGGGAGGCAAGACATCATCCTCAGGTTTACCTGGCTGCAGGAGCACAACCCGGAGATCAACTGGCAGACTCGGAAGGTGCTGATGAGTCGATGCCCAACCAAGTGTCACATGTGCCAGTTGGAAGTGCGGAAGGAGCATCAGGAGCAGTGGAAGACCGAACAGCTCATACAGACATGTTGTTCTGGCCCTCATCCACTGCTTGCAGAAGAGGATTTGGAAGCGGAATTCAAACCAGCTCGTAAACCTTCTGCCAGAAGCAGAACATGTCCATGCCACCGGAAATATTTCGCAACGCCTTGCAGAAGCCTCCAGGAAGCATGATAAAGTGGAGGTGGAGATTCCAGAGTACCTGCGGGAGCTCGAGGACATCGTTGCCAAGGAGTCATTTGAAGCCCTGCCTCCATGGAAGCTGTGGGACCATGCCATCGAGTTGGAGCCTGGGTCAAAGCCCACCAACTGTAAGGTCTACTCACTGTCACCCAGGGAGCAGGTAGATCTTGATGCATTCCTTGTGGAGAACCTCCGTACCGGGAGGATCTGCCCTTCCAAGTCTCCCATGGCATCTCTGGTGTTCTTCATCAAGAAGAAGGATGGCTCACTCAGGCTCGTGCAGGATTACCAGGCCTTGAATGCGATCACGATCAAGAACCGGTACCCCATTCCACTCATTTCCAAACTGATCACACAACTCCATGGTAATAAGCTGGATGTCTGCTGGTGTTTCAACAATGTTCGGATCCGTGAGGGAGACAAGTGGAAGGCCGCATTCCACACCAACTGAGACTCTTTGAGCCACAGGTCATGTTCTTTGGCCTCACCAACAGTCCTGCCATGTTCCAGATGATGATGAATGACATCTTCTGTGACATGATAGCAGCAGGGGTCGTTTGCGTCTACCTTGACGACATCCTCATCTTCACAAAAATGCTGACGAAACATCGGGAGATCATGCAGAGAGTTCTAGAACGACTCCGGGAGTACAACCTGTGTCTCAAGCCAGAGAAGTGTGAATTTGAGCAGACGTGGATAGAGTATCTTGAGGTGATTGTGTTGGAAGGAAAGGTGGAAATCGACCCTGTCAAGGTTTCCAGCGTGTTGGAATGGCCTACGCCGTGGAACAAGAAGGAAGTCCAGTTCTTCATCGGGTTTGCCAATTTCTACTGGCGATTCATAAAGGACTTCTCCTGCCATTCCCATGCCCTCTTTGACCTCACCAAGAAGGATGTGGGATGGTGGTTGGAGGAGCCGGAACAGGCCTCCTTTGACAAACTCAAGGAGCTGATCACTTCTGCCCTGGTCCTGATCTTTCCTGATGACTCTCGCCCTTATCGAGTTGAGGCAGATTCTTCTGATGCAGCCACCGGAGCAGTCTTGTCACAGCAATCATCGGAAGATGGTGGGAGGTGGCATCTGATTGCCTTCTTCTCTAAACACCTTAGTCCAGTCGAGCGGAACTATGAGATCCACAACAAGGAATTGCTGGCAATCATCCGAGCACTGGAGGAGTGGCGACACTTCCTTGAGGGTGCTCTGTGCCCGTTCAAGATCTGGACAGACCACAAGAACCTTGAGTACTTCCACACGTCCAAGAAGTTGAACCAATGACAAGCATGGTGGACCCTACACCTGTCCCGGTTTGACTTCATGCTCCACCACCGCTGCACCATGGGCAGGCCTGATGCCCTATCCCGCCGTGTGGATCTTGGAAGCGGAAGCGGAGACAATGCTGAAATGCCATTGCCCACCCCCCCCCAAAGCCTCTTTGCAATCTGTGCCCTCGAAGGAGTGACCGCAGTTGGGGCAGAAGCGGAAATGCTCCAGGACATCCGGAGGCAGTACCGGAATGGAGAGAAGGAGGAATTGGTGGTGAAGGCGGTGGAGGAGCTGCGGAAAGGGCACTCATGGTCTCTTCAGGCAGTGGAGTGATCAGAACATGATGGGTTGCTCCACTTCAGGGGCAAGGTCTATGTTCTGGACAGGGCGGACCTCTGCCGCCGCATTGTGTCCCAACACCATGACACCTGAGTTGCAGGGCATGCTGGCAGGTGGAAGACACTGGAGTTGGTGGCTTGGAACTACTGGTGGCCTCAGATGTCCCACTACATTCCCTCTTCCCCAAGACCTGAGTTTGGCCTTGGTAAAGCCGAACCACAGTACGACTCACAGGCTTAACAATAGTAGTCTAGACAAGAGGGCGTAAGATGATGGTCACAGTGTGGTCAAGTTTTGCACAAGGTAGATGTATGATAATTGAACTGCAGAATATATATGCGAATGTAAACTACTTATACCGAATGCTCATATGATATCAGTGAATAGGAAAGAGGCCATCGTGAGTCAGGGTTGGATAGGGGTGCCCAGTCAGGATACAAATAGATGAAACACATATACAATAGAACTAAGGAGGAGTACGAACATAAAATGATGGGGAAGGAGGACAAGGGTACCTATGTAAGAAAACATGCCTTGAGGCCTGCATACATGTTACCCTGCATGGGCTCTTGGTCTAATGGGTAGATCCTGCATGATCTATGGGTAGGACATCCCACAAATGCAGCCGGCCATAGGAACACCCAAAGGGGGTTGAATTGGGAAGGTGATGGGGTCAGTAATGAAGCATTGCACCAGGTAGGGGGTGTCAATTGTGTTTGATGGCATGACTACTGGCGAATGATGCAAATGGCAAATGGTCATTTGGTGAATATGGTGAATGGTGAATGGAGCGAACATAGATACGGAGGGATGAAAAGGGAAAATGAGGGTATCTTGATACAAGAATAAATGGGTCATGACAGAGGGGATGGAAGTGGAGGGTGTGCTGGGACGGGTACATGTGCTGGGCATGGTGCGGTGGAGCGAGCATCCTGTCTCACTCCCGATCCTGCTCTCATTCCTGCTCTCATTCCTGGTCTCATTCCTGGTCTCATTCCTGGTCTCATTCCTGGTCTCATTCCTGGTCTCATTCCTGCTCTCATTTCCTGTCCTGCACCCTGTCCCATTCCCTGTCCTGCACCCTGCCCTGAACCCTGCCCTGAACCCTGCCCTGCACCCTGCCCTGCACCCTGTCCCACTCTCTGTCCTGCACCCTGTCCTGCACCCTGTCCCACTCCCGCTCTCTCTCATGGTCGCAGTCGCGCAGAGGCTGCTGCAGGTCAGACCTGTTCTTCTCAAGGCCGATGATGCACGCGTGGAGAACGTTGGCAGGGACATTGGCTTTTTCTCACTCCCTGTAAGACACTTCTATTCCATTTCTTGTGAGTGGGATTGTTGTGAAGGCCTGGTATCATAGTGTGTGGCAAAGAAGGCAGAAGGGGAGATGTAGTACTTATCCTTTTTTTTTCATCATTTTTCTATAGTTTCATCAGCAAGGAAAACCTCCATCAAATTTCATTGTCTCATCATTTTCCTCAGATATATTATGATGGAAAAAAGGATAAAATTTACCAGCATTATCCTGATGATTTTTCCTGCTGTGAAGACTCATGGTTTGCTTTGCATTTTCTCCCCAGGGAAAACCTGGGTAATACCATGTATTTGTTTATAATTTTAACTGGCAAAATATTATCATTTTGTTAAGATTTTACAGGTTGGCAAAATCCACGTTAAACCTCATGTTTTCACCAAGTCTTGCCACAACAAAAAAACCCATTCATAATACTATGTCTTCTCAAGGTTTTATTTAGAGTTTTACCTGCCTGCCAAAATCCCAGGATTTTTCTTGGGTTTTCATGGCAGGCTAAATCATGGAGAATTCACAGGTTTGTTATGGTTTTCCCAGCTGATAATATTATAATATAATTCAACTACATTTTCCAGTTGTACCCAGGGTTTTTCCCGTGGGAAAACTTTCCTATGCCTCCAGTGATAGACGTTGGATGGTGAAGGTTGGACGGTGTCCTGGTACAGGTGTGAAGATGCCTTGGAATGAATACACCGGTGATTATGTATTAAAAAATTGGTGCCCGCGCGGGCCGCTCGTATTCGGGGTGTGTATTTCTACATTTGTAGGTACATCGCGGCACTCTCAGGACTGAGTTGCTGATTTACGTGGATTGCGTCATGCGGAGTAATATTACACAGCTCATTACGTCATTGGGATCTCGAGGAGGAGTATGTTGTACCCGGGCGCGTGCACGATTGCTGGATTGGGAGGGCACGCGGATTACTGGATTGGGAAGCGGTTACTGGGGGAGGGGGAGGGGGCGCCCGATTTGGCAAGGGCGGAGGAAGGTGAGGAGTGTGGGTGTGGGTGCGATCGTGGGATGGGATGGGGTCATCTGGCCCAGGGGATCGGGCGCGTCGGGAGATGCTGTCATTTGCGGGGGATTAACGGGGTGGGTATGTACTCGGTGTCTTCTTCGTGCTTCGTGTCGTGTGCTATTTTGGGAGTGGAGTGCCGGGTGTGTGCTTGGAGCTTGTGTGCCTGCCGCGGAATGACGGAGCGACGGTGATGGGGTGTGGGTGTGCAGCTGCGCGGGCGATCCGCGAGCCGCGGAGGGTTAGTAACGTTGGATGGATTGCCGACGGTGCAGCTGTCGTCAATGGCGGGTGTATATATAGTGGCCAGTGTGGGAGCGGGGTGTTATGTAACGGGCTGGGCACCTGCCTATTGGGGGTGCACCACATTGGCAGGGCGGGTCTGGGCCTTGCCCGAGATCGGCCGTCCAGTGTGGGATGATGGGGTGCCGCCGGAGGGCGCTACAGGTGCGGGGCACTCCCGCGGGGGCACGCGCTGTGGCTGTGGTGGGGCCAGCGCCGGGGCGGGATGCGGGTGTGATGTGCGCAGCGGTGCGTGATGCGCGGAGAGATGAGCGTGCGCGCAGGCTGTGGGTGTGGGGTGATGCCAAGGAGGGCGGTCATGCGCCACGGGCGATGGGGATGGGGGATGAGCGGGGGTCGTGCGCAGACACCTCCTTCATGTTGCCCAGAGTCAGCGATGCCTTATCCCCACGGACGAGCCGAGATGGGCGCGTATCAGATGAGCTTGGCGGACAGCGACGCTGAAATGCCCGATGCCCGAAGCCGGCAGCCCGCCTCTTCGTCTCGGGTGTCTCTCGGTCTCGCGTCGCCGCCTCGCACGTGTGCCCGCCCCCGCCCCGCCGCCGCCCTCCCCAGCGCCGCCGCCCCCCGCGCCACGCCCCTTGCTTCGCAGGTGCCCCCGGACGGCCGGCCCGCACAGAGACGCCCCGCCGGGGAGAGAAGCCTGTCTTTAGCGGAGATCAACGCCTCGCTGGCATCTGCCGACCGGAAGGCACTAGCCCCCGGGGTATACATAGCGCACCGCACGCTCCTCGACCGTCGCCTCTCTCGCTGCGCCCCCATGCTCGCAGCACAGGACTTCCAGTTCCACGTCCGCGTCCACCCCAAGCTCGCGGGCCCCCCGCGCGCCGCCGACCCCCACCCCGCAAACGCACTGCGCGGCGCCTCCTGCGCTCCCACGCCCGCCACCCCCATGCACCACGCCATGACTGCACCTGCACCCCACCCGCACCCGCAGCACCAGCAGCAGCACCCGATCCCCGACGACGAGGACGACGACGAGCCGTTCAGCCGCTACATCGCCCACGGCCGCGCCGCGGGCCCGCACCCGCACGCGCGCACCCTCACGCTCTCCCCGCCGACGCTCCACCTCTCCCCTACGGGGGCCGCACGCCACCCACACACCGCAGGCGCACCCGCACCCGCACCCGCAACCGCAACCACGACTGCAGCCGCAGCCGGACTCCCGCCGCTGCCCACGCCCACGACGCCCCCGCTCTCCTCGACCTACTCTGCGTCCTCCCTCGACACGACGGCGTCGCCGTTCGACGCCTTCGACGCCGCGGGGCTCCGGACGGGGCCTGGGCTGGGGCTGGGGGAGTACCCAGGCGGCGGGTACCCCACGTTCGCGCCGGACGCGGCGCTGCCCATGTCGATGGCGATGCCGCACCCGCCGCCGTACGTCGACCACAACATGCCCAGCGAGTTCACGTTCGCACCGGCGTTCTATGAGGAGCTTTATTACGAGAACAAGGACCTGCAGCAGCAGCAGCAGCAGCACCAACAGGATCCGTACCAGCAGCAGCAGCAGCAGCAGGGGGAGCAGCAGCAGCCTGCGCCGCTTTCACTGCGCCCGCCGCACCAGTCGCAGCCCCAGTCTCAGCCCCAGCCCCAATCGCAGCCCGAGGCGCCCCAGCCCCAGCTGTCCCTCCACCCGCGCCCGCACCCGCAGCACCACGCGGGCCGCCGCATCGCGCCCGCGCCGAGACGCCATAGTGGCGGGGCGCACGGACACGGGCACGGGCACGGGCAGGGCCAGGGGCGGAGTGTGCAGGGGCGCCTGCAGCTAAGCAATCATAGTCATAGTCATAGTCCGCGGCCCGGACGGGAGTCGCAGGCGCAGATGCAGATGCAGACGCAGATGCAGATGCAGACGCAGATGCAGATGCAGATGCAGGGTCAGGAGCAGAGTCCGAGTCCGAGGGGCGCGCAGAGTTTGCAATCGCAGCAACAGCAACAGCAGCAGCAGCAGCACGAGGAGCAGGAGCGGCATATGCAGCAGTTACAGCAGCAGCAGCAGCACGAGCAGCAACAGCAACAGCACGACCGACACCAGCGGCAAAACCAAAACCGCGACCCGCAAACCCACCTCCCCTCGCCCACCGCCCCACACGCCCCCGCCCCAGCGCCCGCCCCCACCCGCCTGCCCCTCCGCCTCAGCCTCGGCCCCTCCTCCGCCCGCGCCCACGCCCACGCCCACGCGGCGCACGCACAGCCGCCCCACGGCCACGCACACGCACAAGCACACGCGGAGGACGCCGCCAAAGACGCATGCGACCGGGAGCGGGAGATGGGCGGCGGGAGGGACGGCGGGAAACGCCCCGGGGGGGCATGCACGCGGTGTAAGAAGATGAAGGTGCGTTTTGCGTTTGTGCGTTGTGACGGTGTTGATGTTGATGATGTGTGTTGTGTGTGTGTAGATGAAGTGTGTGTTCCCTACGGCACAGCAGCCTGGACAAGCGCAGGGACAAGGCGACCCCCAACAGCAGCAACAGCAACAGCGCCGCTGCCAGCGCTGCTCCGCGGGCAACTTCGCGTGCGTCGTCGAGGGGCGCAAGCCGCGCACGCCGAGCCGCAGGGAGTGGCTCCTCGCGCAGGTGAGCCGCCGTTCCCTACCCCTCTCACTCCTCCTCGCTTGCTCGTCACGCATCCCACACTCACTCACGCTTATCTTTTTTTTTTTTTTTTTTTTTTTCGTTTTCGTCCCCTAGATCCGCCAAAAAGACGCCCAGATCGCGACGCTGCTCAAGGCGCACCGCGCGTCCGTGGAGCCGACGCCGCTCACGCTCGCGGGGGCCAAGGTCGTCGCCGCGCTTGGTGGTGCGTGTCTCTTCCGCTCCCGCGATAAGCATGCATGCCCACGCTGACACTCTCATAGGCGCTGGATCCGGATCAGGATCAGGAGGAGGAGCAGCAGCAGCAGCAGCAGCAGGAGGAGCAGCAGCAACAGCAACAGCAACAGAGCCCCTCCCGCCCGCGGACCGCGCGGCGCTCCTCGCAGCGGAGAAGGGCACCACCCTCGCGCCCGCGTCGTGGCTCGCCGCGAGCGCGCTCAACGCGATGGGGGCGTCGTCCGCCTCGGCCTCCGCCGCGGCCTCTGCGTCGGTGCGGTATCGCGCGCGCGTGCGGGATGTGCGGCGGGGGGCGAAGGAGCGGGAGCGGGAGAAGGACAAAGAGAAAGAGAAAGACGGGGAGGGGAGCGACACCTCCTCCGAGGGGTGGAGCAGTGAGAGCGAGGGGAGCGAGGTGTGGGACGGGAAGGTGGAGGCGGCGGTGAAGGCGCACGAGCAGCAGGCCGCACACGCACACGCACAAGGTGTGCATGCGGGCGCGCAGCAGCAGCAGCCGCTGGCGCCGCTGCACCTCCACGCGCTGCCCCCGCGCGACGCGCCGCTGGGCCTGCTTGCAAGGCTGTCGCTGGAGGAGGCGGATGCCGCTGATGGTGTGGGTTCGGGGATGGGGGGTGCGGGGACGGGGACGGGTGGGAAGGGGCGCGCGCGGGGGGGTGTGAAGCGCGCACGTGGGCGCGGGGATGTGGGGGGCGCGGCGGGCGATGGGGACGGTGCGGATGGGGATGGGGAGGGGAATGAGGATGGGGAGGAGGAGGCGTGGGGGATTGCGAACAGGGCGTATTTCCAGCCGGGTGGGTTGCTTACCTTTTCCTTCTTTTTCTGTCCGACGCACGCGGTGCCTTTCCCTTTTCTTTCGTTTTTCGTCTCTGCGTCGACGCACGCTGACCTGACCCCTCCCCCTCCCTCGTGCAGGCCCGACCTCGAACCTGGCGCTCCGGCGCGTCCTCAACGAGCGCGAGACGCCGCCGCCGATCGTCGCGAGCGGGCTCGTGAGCTGGGCGGAGGCCGGGGAGCTGTTTACGATGTGAGTGTTGGTGCCCCGCCCCACACCCACACCCCATACATACCCTCCCATCACGTATACGGCGCTGACACACCTTTTCTGCAGATTCTACGAAAAATGCACGGTATGTCTCGCACTTACCTATGCCCTTGCCCTTGCCCTGCGCGTGCGCCGCGCGCGGTGCGGGGTGCTGGGGTTGGGGTTGGGGTTGCGGCTGCGGCTGGCGATTGATATGGCATGGCTGACGATGGCGTGGCGTGATGTAGCCGTTCGTGTCGGTGCTGGACCCCGTGCTGCATACGGTGTCGAGCGTGTATGAGCGGTGTCCGTTTTTATTCACCGTCGGTACGTCGCTGCTCTGCCATATGTGTATGTGTTTTCACTGTGGACTTACCTGGCCTCCCCCTCTCCCAACCACAGTCCTCGCCGTCGCATCCCGCTACCTCCCCTCCCGCCCGGGGCTGCACAAGATCGCGATGCACTTCGCCAAGGCGGGCGCGGCGACGGCGTTCGTGGACGGCGTGAAGAGCGTCGAGGCCGCGCAGGCGTACCTCCTGCTGAGCGTGTACGGCCTCCCCGCGCGCCGCTGGGAGGAGGACCGCAGCTGGTTCTACGGCGGGCTCGCGAGCCGGTACGTGCCGTGCCCTGCCCGTCGTCGTGTGTGATATGGTGACTGACGTACCTTGCGTTGCGCCCTCCCCTCCAGGATCGCGACGGACCTCGGGCTGCACCGCGCGTCGGCGACGCGCCCGCTGTCCGAGCGGCACGAGCGCGAGCTGCTGAACCGCGTGCGGACGTGGCTGAATGTGTACAACGTGGACCGCTCGTCGTCGACGCAGTGGGGGAAGCCCACGGGCGTGACGGAGGACGCGGCGATCCGCAGCGCGAAGGCGTGGTATCGGCGGAGCCGGTGAGTGCGCCGTGCAGAGGCGGCGCTGCGTTCTGTGTACAAGGGTGCTGACGCGCGCTCTCCCAGGTATAACCACACGCACGACGTGCACCTCGTGGCGTACACGGAGCTGCTGCGCATCGTGTCGCGCTTCCACGAGAAGGTCTACTCGGACCCGCACGCACCGAACGGGCTCAACAAGGTATGTGCCGCACTCACCCTTCCCTGCTTCCTCCTTTACTTCCTCCTGTATATCTGATATCGACACTTCTTCCCACTCTGCTAGCGGTGCGACTTCCGCGCGATCACGGAGGAGACGGAGATCGAGATCCGGGGGTGGCACGACGAGGTCGAGTGGAGCTACGCGAACGAGTCTGACCCCAACGGTGCGTACCTTCTTTGTGCATGGGCGATCCCCCCACCCCGCCCGCCCACCGCGCAACGCTGACGCCGCACACAGACCCGGTCTGCGTGTTCCGCACCAAGGGCGTGCCGATATTCGAGAACTACATGCGGCTGGTGATGTACTCGTTCGGCTTCGAGGCCGCGTGGAAGCGCCGCGGCGTCGAGCCGGGGGACATGTTCTTCGTGAAGGTGTGTGTGTGCCGCACGGGATGGGATGATGTGGCTGGCTGACCTGACGCGCGCGTTCTCGCTAGTGTCTGCAAGCCGCGACGGCGGTCGTGAAGCATCTGATGGACGTCCATGCGGCGCTGGGCATCTTGCGCTATGCGCCCGACTGCTTCTTCGTCATGGGCGGGTTCTGCGCCGCGTTTCTGCTCAAGGTGCGTTTGGCGGCCGTCTTGCGCGGTGTCTCCCGTTTGGCTGAATCGTGTTGCTGCTGTCGTAGATGCTGCGCCCCGAGTTCGCGGCGCTGCTCGACGTGGAGCAGCGCGCACGCATTGTGGCGCTCGTCCGGCGCTTCGTGGACGTGCTCGCGTCGCCCGCGGCCGCGGTCGACGAGACGCACACCCCGAAGCTGTATGCAAAGTTCCTGCACGGGCAGCTGCGCCATGTCTCGGTGGAGATCCCCCAACAGCCCGCCGCCGCCCCTCTCCCCGCGGCGACGTCTGCGTCCGCGTCCGCCTCTGCATCTGCGCCCACCACCCCGCGCCACGCCTCCGCGTCCCCGGACACGTCCCCCGCGGCGCGCTACGCGCACGCCGCGCTCGCCGCCGCCTTCCCAGACCACCTCCCCCCGCGCCGCCCTTCCCCTTCACGCACGCGACGCCCGGCGCGCACTCGCACTCCTCCATGTCGAGCGCGGGCTCCTCCGTGCCGACGCCCGGCCCGGAGCAGGAGCCCGACGCGGCGCCAGACGGCATGGCGCACGCCGCGTGGCTCGACAGCTCGACCGAGGGCGGGTCGCGCCACGGCGGGTCCGCGTCCGCGTCGTCGTCCGTCGCGGGCGGGTCCGCGGGGGAAGCGACCGCGGCGGATGCGGGGCGCGGCAATGGCGGCGGGGGCGGGGGCGGCGTGGAGTACGACCCGATGGAGCTGTGCGAGGACGAGTTCCTCGCGACGATGCAGGCGGTGTCGAGCGAGCAGTGGCTGAACAGCGTGCTCATGCCCGGGTTCCGGTGGCCCGTCGAGGAGCCGATGCCGCTCGGGCAGCAGGGGGAGCTTATTTTCGGCGGCGGGCCGTAGGTGCTTCGTGTGTGCGCGGCGCCGTCCGTGTCCGTTGTCTGTGTTGTCCATTTTGGCGTTTCGCGTGTGTCGGGCCTCGTGCTTCCGTGTTATCGTCATGCGTCGTTTCTGCTGTGTCAGTTTCCCGATTTTTTGTCAGTCAGTTTTTTGTTTTTTTTTTGCTATTATCTTTGCCGCTTCCTGCTGTGCCGTCCTCGCCGAGGAATCGATACACGACCTACATGCAGATCTCAAAGTTGTTGTCTTGTTTGCGCTAGTTCTAATATCCTATCCCCCTTGTACTGTACCCGTTTTTCTTTATTGCGCAGGCGAGATGCCTAAAATGTAACCTACATAGTATCCTATACATAGGATATCATGGAACCCCACCGAGCGCTTACAATTAGTGAGACCTTCCCAAGGGTAGCGGGACTGGAAAAACCCAGAATAAGACTGGAAAAAGTTGTTGAATTATATTGTAATATTTTGGGCAGGGAAAACCACAACAAACCTGTGAATTCTCCCATGAGTTGGCCTGCCATGAACAAAATCATAGGATTCTTCAGGTTTTTGCTTGTCTTGGGTGCACCGACCTTCAAAGGTCACGTGACTTGCAAACAGCGCGCCCCAGTCCCCGACTTACAGCTTAAAAAGGGGAATCACTAAAGTTGTTGAAGGAATTGATGCCAGAGCACCGTAAGACAAGTAAAATACAAGGCGTACAAGGCTGGGAGAATGGGAGGGTAGATGAAATAAGTACAGTGGGGGATATCTTTAATACATTTATAGATTATAATTTTCACCACATCCAACCGTGAGGAAAGCATGAGATAAAGAAAGAAGTGTAAACAAACCGTGAATCACATGCGCCAGAAGTGACTATGTTAGAGCAGCATACATGAAAAGATGAAACCATCAGATAAAGAAAGAAGAACACGAAACATCACTCATACACGTCAGAAGTGACTACAGTAGAACAGCGTATATGAAAAAAAAACAAGATTGAATTGAAAACATAAGAGGCAATGGTGAGAGAGGAGAGTAAGGAGGGAAAGACAATTTGTTCTTTGTCACTGTCAGATAAAGAAAGAAGAGTAAACAAACCATCACTCACATGCGGCAGAAACGAGTATGATATGATAGAATAAATGGAAAAAGGAGATAATTTCGAAAATGCAAAAGGTAAGGGTAGAAAAAGGAAAGGAGATGATGAGAAAATGGTCAGATAAAGAACGAAGAGTAGAGTAAGCATGTGAACTCACATGTGAGGATGGTGTCATGACCTGTCTATTTCTCTTACCCCACTGCCTCTATGTTCCCCCTCGTCACTCCCTAGCACCTTCGCCAGAGTTCACCTCACCCTTCGACCACTCGTCGTCTACATCCGCTCTATTTGCTGTTCGCCCCATTCTCCGAACCGCTATTCGCTGCTCGCACATTTCACCAACAGGCACGCCATCAAATATGATTGATACCACTTACCGGACATGATGGTTCATCACTAACCCCATCATCTTCTTAATCCAACCCCTTTGGGTTTTCATATGGCCAAAGTATGTTCGTGGGGTGTTCCTTCCATCGGTTGTGTGGGATCAACCCAGTGGACGAAGAGTCCGTGCAGGGTGGCATGTATGCGGGTCCCAAGACATGGTTTCGCACATAAGTGCCTTCGCCACCTTTAATCTCCGTTGTTTCATGTCCGCACTCTTCCCTCACTCTGTTGTATGTTTATTCCATCTCCTTAGTATCATGACTGCGCACCCCTATCCAACCCTGACTCGTGACGGCCTCTTTCCTATTCGCTGACACCTTACGAGCATTCGATATAAGTAGTTTACATTCACATGTATATTCCCCAGTTCAATTATCATACGTCGTCCATCTTGTGCAAACTTGACCTCACTGTGATCATCGTCTTGAGCCTTCTCCTAGAGCTTTCTATCTTCGACCAGAAGAGGATTTAGGCATCACTGGTGAGTTCTCATACTTCATCTTCGTTACCTTAGCCCCTTCGAACTATTATCTGTGCTGTCGGCGAAGGGCTCCGAAGGAGCACCTTCGCCGATGAAGGGATTGTCGCTACTTAGACAGCCCATCCGTGACACCTTGCACGTTACATCGTCAAGTGCCACAGGCTATTTCACTATGACTGTAGATAGGGCAAGCCCCGTTCGGGCAACCCTCTTATCTTATGAACATTTATTGGTTCACCTATTCGCTGAACGGCATACTCATTTGCACAAGTTATTTGGGCATTCGCTGTGTTCACTAATACATGGTATTAACGCCCAAAAACCAATCTTGACAGATGGTAGACCTGCATATATCAAAAAGTGAGGTAAAATCAAAATGTGAAAGGTGATGGTCAAGAGAGAAGTGAAAGAGGGTTTGTTCTTTAAAGATATATGTATGTAATATAAAACCATCCCTATCCTTCAGAGAGAATTGGACAAAGGGAAGGCCCCTAAGATGAGTCACAGCCTGGGGATTAAACATGTGTGGGAAGTGTCTACCAATAAAATTAGTTCAATGTCAATCCCTGTCAGTGCAAGCACAGATATTTGCATTCAACCAGCCCTGCCTCTCCTCTGGAGAGAATCAGGGATAAGGCTGTGCTATTTACTAGCTCCACCAACAACTCCTGCCAGGAGTCATTCCCGCTAGTTAATTATGTATTTAGATGTTAATCAGTAATAAATATGACCTTAAAACTGCAACCCACTAGTAGTATTAATAAATATTAATTAACTGGTAGTGAACTGGCTCTGGAGTTGAACTGGCACCAGAGCTGACATAGCGCTGGTGCTAGTAGTATAACCAAAGATCAGTTACGATTAAATATGACCCCCATAATATACTGATAACCTAACATAAATGACTGAGTACAGTTATGCCCCGACCCATAATATAACTGTAATAATTCATGATAAACCAGGTATAATTAAATTATAACCATTATGGTGGACAACCCTATTGCACAGGTAGTTTCATGCTGCTCACTACCTGCACTCACTTTAACATTTGCACAGTTCTCTTGCAGTCGCATCATTTTCCCTCCCTCCCTCTCTCCCTTCATATTCCTGCATGTCATGAAGGCTTTTTCACTTCAGTTTTTTGACTGCCACATGCCATGGCCAGGTCCATTTCTCTTTATATTTCTCGCCTATGTACTATGTCCCTCACCTATGTACTTTAGCATGTCTCCTCAATCTACTTTCTTGCTTGTGGCACCTCACTTGGCACTGGTATGCTACACAAGTCCCTGAGCCCCTCTCAGGCATACTGGAATTCAACTGTAAAAAAAACCACTTTTCTTACTGTTTTTACACTATTCTTACTGTTTTTTTTTCACCTTTTTTTTACAATTTTATCACACTTTTTTGGGATCAAGAAAGTTTTAAACACCTAAATTTTGTAAAAGTTTTTTTTTACCTAAAAAACACTAATTTTTTTTGGAAAACCTTTACAGTTTTTTGAACAGTTTTGCAGACAGGAAAATTCTTCTATGCCTCCAGTGCTATGCCCTCCTGTTATATATTGGCAAGGTTTTGGATCTGAAAGGACAGCAGCTTCAACTTATATATGGTGTCCCCAATGAACTATTGTCCTAAGTATTTTGGATTGGAAGGTGGAAGTCGGAAAGTGTCGAAGTAAGTCCAAGGTCAGAAACTAAGTCCAAAGATGGAAGGCGGAAAGGCAGAAAGGCAGAAAGACAGAGGTTGGAAAGCAGAGGGGCAGAGGTCTTGCAATACTTGCTGTACTAAGAACAGGAGATAGAGTGAAGGGAATCATGCATCGAAATCTGATTGCAGAATAGAGAGCATACATGAGGGGGTTTTATACAAAGGGCTGAAGCAACATGTAATGTTGTACTACTAAGCATGTTCCAAGGAAAGTGGAAGTTGGATAAGATATATGGGGTAAGTAACTAATCAGGAACAAAGAACCACAAGGGGGTGCAGGGTAGAGTCAAGAACAATGGGCAAAAGAACAAGGGGACGGAAAGCATATCTGGCATAATGGAACAACAGGACTCCAGAAGGGACTGACATATGGTCTTGTTGTGCTGCAAGTTGAGTCTGGTGGGTCCAAGTAATAGAGTTGAAAGGAGAAGAGATATAACATAGGGCGGGGTTGGCAGAACTGAGTATTGGAAGTCGGAAATGCATGGTCATAACAGTATCTCCCCTTTAAGGTCGATCCCCGTGAGACCACAAGTTGGGTCACATGACTTGTGAACAACACGGCGGAGTTTGAAAGGTAGGTGGGAAGAGGAATGCGTCTTGTCCCAAACCATAATGGAATCCAACATTGACTTCTCCAAAATGACCAGTGCTAAACTGAAACAGCATATTGCTGATGTAATTGCGAAGAAAGAACTGGCTGAGAAACATGAGGCCGAAGAACACAAACATAAGGAGAAGGAGCGCCAGGAGGAGGAGTGAAAAGGAAAAGAGGGCAAGGAGAAGAAACGCAGGGACAAGGAATGCCAGGAGAAGGAGGGGTGGATCCGCGAGGCAGAGCAGAAATGCAAGGCAGCTGAAAAGAAGGCTGCTGATGAAAGGCTTCCGTGGAAAGGGTGGGTAAACAACAGGTGAGTTGGAAAATGCTCTGGTAATTGTGGTGATGTTGAAAATTGCTTTTAGAAAAACATGGAGTATGAATCCGATACGGTGTCGGAGTATACACCAGAGAGTACCCCAGTTCCTGAAGGCAAAGGGAAAAAGAAGGCCGTGGTCTCCACGCGAAACCTTGTGGAGGAATGGAAATGGTGGGCGGATGAATTCCAGCAGGTGTGGGTGAGCAAGGATCATCAGATGCAGGAGCTACATGAGTTAGGTCTGATAAATCCAGTGACTGGAAAACACAAGACGTGGGAAGGCGACAAGGAGGAACGGGCCCCATGCAACCTGTGTGAAGCCAGAGGCTTTGACTGTGTTTGGTCTGGAAATCCATGGGAGACCTCCTGCAAGCGGTGTTGTGACAAACAGAAATGCTGCATAGTTGATGGTTGTTCCATGAGGGTCACCTGGGCAGAAAGCAGGGTCAAGTGGAATCAGAAAAGGAGCAGGGAAGCTTCCCCTGACCAGGAACTCGGAAGCAGCGGTATTGAGCAACTATACCATGGTGTTGCGGTTATTGGACATCGCAGGTGTCATGACGCGTTTATTTCCCATACTCAGATGCTCTGTTCCCCCATTTCCCACTCCACCTCCATGTTTGTTCCGATCGCCCTTGCCGTGTTCAGCGACCGGTCTTCACTGTTTGTGCCATTTACCACAGCCACGCTGTCAAAGCACGATAAACGTCTTTGGGCTGACTTGGCAGTCATCGCTGGGCCTATCACCTCCTCTGATCAACCCTCTTTCGATGGTGTTCCTATGATTGGATTGTCGTGACTTGTGTATTTCCCGCACCTTGTTATCCCCATTTCCCCTTTCGCCACTCCTCCCCCGTGTTCGCTCGGCTTCACTCTCCACCTTGACCACTCCTCCCCTATGTCATCTCCGTTCGCCCTTCCTCGCATTTCTCCAAACAAACCATTCGCTGCTCACATCATTCGCCAGCAGGCACACCATCAAAACACGATCGATATCCCTACCTGGCATGATGACTCATCAGCAGCTCCATCAGCTTCTCAATCCAACCCCCTTTTGGTGTTCATATAAGAATGGTGCGTTCACGGGACGTCCTACCCGTAGGTCGTGTGGGATCAACCCAGTAGATGAAGAACCTGTGCAGGGCGGTGTATATGCGGGCCCCAAAACATGATTTCATACATAGGTGCCTTTGCCACCTTCACTCCATCATTTCATGTTCTCCCTCTTCCCTCACTCTATTGTATGTTTATTTCATCTATGCTGTATCACAACTGCGCACCCCTATCCACCCCTGACTTGTGACGGCCTCTTTCCTATTCGCTCACACCGTACGAGCATTCAATATAAGTAGTTTGCATTCGCATGTATATTCCCTAGTTCAATTATCATACGTCGTCCATCTTGTGCACACTTGACCTCGCTGTGATCATTGTCTTGAGCCTTCTCCTGGAGATTTCTATCTTCGACCAGAAGAGGACTTAGGCATCACTGATGAGTTCTCATACTTCATCTTCGTTACCTTGCCTTCGAACTATTTTCTGCACTGCCGGTGAAGGGCTCCAAAGGAGCACCTTTACCGACAAAGGGATTGCCGCTACTTAGACAGCCCTTTGGTGACACCTTGCACGTTACATCGTCAAGTGCCACGGGCTATTTCGCTACGACTGTAGATAGGGCGAGCCCCACTCGGGCAACCCTCTTATCTTGTGAGCATTTGTTGGTTCACCTATTCGCCGAATGGCATACTTATTCGCACAAGTTATTTGGGCATTCGCTGTGTTCACTAATACACGATATTAACGCCCAAAAACCAATCTTGACAGCAGGGTCCATGCACACCATGAGGGACCAGCAGGGTGAAATCTGGGACATGGTCATGGATCAGATTGAGATCCAGAAGAACTTGGTTCTGACCCTACAGAACCAACTCTGCATCATATCTATGGTCCTGGAACAGTTGGTATGGGAAATGAGGTGGAGGAATGATCTAGTCAGGGCGCAGATGGATGTTCAGCTGTGGGAGACAGGGGTTGCAGCGGAGGTGGGTTCTAGTGTGAGGATGGAGAACATTGCGGAAATGGAAGAACAGGTTGAGGTGGAGCTTGACCAAGTCGAGCAAGAAGAGGCCGAGAAGGCGGCAGAAGCGGAAAGGAAGGTCGGACCTGGAAAATCACAAAGAGGGGGGAATTGGTGAAACACTGAGGGAGAAGTAGGGTGGAAACCACTTGTATAGAATTTCTTGGAATGGCAGGAACTTCAATTAACGGAAAATAATAATTGTATTTTTAACTTATCACTCTGAGCAGTGCAAGTGAAGATGTAAGTGTTGGAAATGATGGTTGGAAAGGACTTATGGCATGGAAATGGGGCCAGGCTTGATGGGGTATGCCTTGTGGAAATCACAGATGATTTCAGAGGTGTGGTCAAGTTCCATGGCGGAAATCCATGAAAGAATTTCAGAAATCTCATATTCTGGTTCTCCATCGATGATGACTGGTAGAGGTGGAGGTTGTTTATGATTTGGAATGGTATTCAGAACTGATGGTTCAAGCATAGAGACATGGCATACCGGATGTACTGCGCACATATTGTCAGGAAGTCTGAGAGTGAAAGAATGACTGCCAGCCTTAGTGATGATCTCCTAAGGACCAAGGTATTTTTCAGAGAGCTTCTTTGAAGGGTGAGTGGTGTGGAAGATTTCTGCTTTGACAAAGACTTTGTCACCTATTTCAAATGCCAGTTGTGGAAGGCCTTTCCGATCAGCGGAAGTTTGATATCTCTTTTGGGCAGCAGAAATGTTCTCTTGGAGGTGTTGGTGAAGGTTGTCGAGTTCCACTACGAAGTATCAGGCTCTGGAAGAGGCAAGGTCGCATTCAGGGTGGATGGCACACACTTCTTGGCCAACAAAGGCTTCCACCCAAAGCTCGAAGTATCTCTCACTTCGGTTGCTTCATAAGATGCTTATCACCAGTCAGCAGATCTCAAGGACCTTCATCAGTACCTTTGAGATCAAATAAAGAAATCAATTACCAAATACACTTCAGCCACAACCAGTCGCCGCATTCCAATTCCTGAACTTCAGGTCAGAGACAAAGTATGGCTTGACTCACAAAATATTCACACAAAAAGGCCCTCAAAGAAACTCAACCACCAAAGACTTGGCCCATACCCCATCACGGCTAAAATATCTTCTCATGTGTTTTGCTTGGGCTTACCATTGGATCTTCGCCAGATTCACCCTCTGTTTCATGTGTCCCTTCTCGAACCAGCCACCACATCTATTATTCCAGGTCAACATGCAGATCCTCCACCACCCATCAAATCGACTCTGCTGATGAATATGAAATCTCGAAAATCCTTGATTAGTCGTATTTGCTGAAAGAGGCTCAAGTACTTAGTAGCGTGGAAAGGATACCAACACACCCCTGAGGCTATGTCTTGGGAACCATCTTCAAATGTGACTAATTCAGCTCACAAACTCGCCGAATTTCACAAAAATTATCCGAAGAAACCTAAGGCTTAGGACCTTGTAGAAACCCAAGAAATGCTTCTATGGTCAGAATAATTCTAAAGACACTCTACTTCATTAATAATTTCCTAATCATCACCTGGACCCCCTCTAGTTCTAAGACACTCCCATTTAACACATTCAACTTCACCAACACATTCCTCATTGAATCCTCTAACCTTTCCACCAGCTCCTCCACCCTTTCCTTGGCAACCAGCATAGAGGTCTGAGTACATTTGACAGTATCTGGAAATCAACCAAAGAATTACCAAGGAAAATAGAAGGGACTTACCAAGGATACCCCCAAGGAGATCGATAATGTCCCAGCGATCGACCCTGTATCCTTCACCTTCCCCTTAATTTTCACCTTCGTGCCCCACTCCTTCACCTCAGCCTCCCAAGCATCCTTCTCCTCCTTCGCTTCGTACTCTAGGCGAGGGACAAGGACTCCACATCAGTTTGGAGGGTGAAGGACAGATTCGAGAAAGATACGACTTACCCTCTGGGGACACACAACCCTGGCGATCGCCGATGCATCACCCACACTTCACAGGCTTCATGATGATCTCAGGCAATGTAAAGGGCTGCTGTTAGCTTTTTGAACGACTGCAAGAAAGGGATTCACTCACGCCAATAAATATCTTCCACCCTAGAAGGAAGACATGCTCAGGATATTCCTGCATCACCACCAACTGCAGGATCTTGTCTGCCTCAGCGACTTGTGCGTTCGTGCGGCCTTTTTGATGTGGTGCAGGAGGTGGTTCAGTTGGTAGCACCTCTACCAAAGGACTCCAAACCAGCTCCAAGAGATGTTGTTGTGGACCAGGCTCAGTTCTGGCCTTCTTCGGTGTTGGGGCATTTTCGCCGTCATCATCTGATGAAAGGAACATGGGCTGCCGCTTCGTGCGCACAGCACAGGGTGGACTATGCTTGGTGCCCGGGGTGATTCACATGGCAGTGTCAAGATTGGTTTTGAGGCGCTAATATTGTGTATTAGTGAACACAGCGAATGCCCGAATAACTTGTGCCAAGAGGTATGCCACTCGGCGAATAAGGTGAACCAATAAATGTTCAAAAGATAAGAGGGCTGCTCAAACAGAGCTCACCCTATCTACAGTCGTAGCAAAGTAGCCGGTGGCACTTGATGATGTAATGTGCAAGGTGTCATGGAAAGGTTGTTTAAGTAGCAACAATCCTTTCGCCGGCAAAGGTGCTCCTTCTGAGCCCTTCGCCGACAGCACAGATAATAGTTTGAAGGCTAAGGTAATGAAGGTGAAGTACAAAAACTCACCAGTGGTGCTTAAGTCGTTCTCTGGTCGAAGATAGAAATCTCTAGGAGAGGGCTCAAGACAATGATCACAGTGAGGTCAAGTTTTGCACAAGATAGACATATGAGAATTGAACTGGGGAATATACATGTGAATGTAAACTACTTATATTGAATGCTTGTACGGTGTGAGCGAATAGGAAAGAGGCCGTCACAAGTCAGGGGTGGATAGGGGTGCGCAGTTGTGATACAGCATAGATGAAATAAACATACAATAGAGTGAGGGAAGAGGGAGAACATGAAATGATGGAGAGTGAAGGTGGCAAAGGCACCTATGTATGAAATCATGTTTTGGGGCCTGCATATACACCGCCCTGCACAGGTTCTTCATCTACTGGGTTGAGTTGCTACTAGGCAACCTTTCCATGAGACCTTGAACATTACATCGTGTCATGGGCTATTTCGCTTTGACTGTAGATAGGGCAAGCCCCGTTCAGGCAGCCCTCTTACCTTCTAAACATTTATTTGCGCATCTTATTTGCCGAGCCACACAATTTGTTGGACAAGCCATTTGGGCATTCACTGTGTTCACTAATACATGATATTAACACCTAAAAACCAATATTGATAGCTTGAACCATCAGTTCTGACCACTATTCCAGATTGTGAACAACCTCCACCTCCGCCAGTCATTATCAACAGAGAATCGGAACATGAGATTTTGGAAATACTCAACTCCAAGCTTGACAAGCGATACCATTGTCAACTCCACTACCTAGCCAAGTGGGCAGGCTATACAAAAACACCGACGAAGAGACCTCATGCATTTCTGCCACGGAACTCAATCATGCCTCTGAACTCGTCTCTGATTTCCACAAGACATATCCCACCAAGTGTGGTCCGATTTCCATGCAATAGTCTTTTCCGACCTCAGTTCCAACACTCTTAATCATTCTTACACACTTAAGTCACAAGTTAAATCCAATTAACATTCTACTAATCTACCTTTCTGACACTTCAAGAAATTTATTATACAGTCCTTTCAACATTTCATTCCTCCCTCAAAGTTCCACCAATTACCCCCTCTTCACCACCCTTGTCATCTCTGACCCTCTCTTCCACTTCTGCCTCTTTCTCCCCCTCCTCTCGCTTAACCTTGTCAAGCTCAACCTCCACATGTTGTTCTGCTTCCACAACCTTTTCCACCGATGCACTAGGACCCACTTCTGCCACAAACCCAGCCTTCTGCAACTCCGCACATATTCAGGCCCTCACCGAATCATTCCACCAGCACATTTCCCGCACCAACTGTTCCAACATTGTCGATGTCACACATAGCTGATTCTGCGGCGTGAGGACCAAGTGTTGTTGTATGGCCACATTGTTGGCCAAAATCTCCCGGATCTCTCCCTGCTGGTCCCTCATTATCCACATGGAACTTGCCATATCTAGCAAAGGCAACACCATGGTATAGTGGTTTAAAACTGCTGCATCAGACACTCCGGTCACTGGGAATGTTTCTGTGCCTCTTCTGACTCCACTCGGCCCTGGCTTGGACCTTGGCCTAAGTCACTCACAACAACTTTCCATCTTTTTCCATGTTCCACAGATTTTCTGTCCAGACACATGTGAGACCTTCATTTACGTTAGATTCCGTAAGACTACATCACAGGCATCAGGGAAGTTAACACCACATACAATTTCCGCTTTATATCCATATTCTAAACCTTGTCTTAAATCTACTGTAGAAAGCATCTAAAGAATGAATAAAATTAGGTATATAAACTTATTTTTTTTTTTAAATAATAAAATTTATATTAAATCCGGCTGATGATTTTCCACAAGATTTTTATACTTATGCTTTAGAAAAAATTAGAAGTAGAGCAATATATAAACTAATTGTTTTGCAGAACTTTTACGATGAATAAATAAAGATCTAGGTAATAAACTAGAACTTTCATGACTTTCATTACTTATGGTATTACATAATATAGTGTATATTTTATTATCTCTAGCCTCACAGGGGTCACATGGGGCCTGGCCATCCTCCTCATCACCCTCCTGCATCTTCTGCTTTCTAGTTGCAGGATTTACCGGCCCTAGCTCCCACATCTCCAGCATTCAGCAATATTTCTCTGCATGTGCCTGCTGGAACTCATCCACTTGTTGTTTCCATTCCTCCAGGAGATTTTACATGGAGACCACGGGTTTTTTCTTTTCCTTGCCTTTGAGAACTGGCATGGTCTCTGGTGTATATTCCAACTCCATCTCAGATTCATACTTGATGACTTTCTAAGTCCATAGTCAGTGCCATTACAGGACCCAAAACATTTCTGACTCACTTGTTTTTCCATCACCTTCTCCACACCCACCTTTTCATCAGCAGCTTTCTTTGCCGCTGCCTTGCATTTTGGCTCCAAATTGTGGTTCTGCTCCTCCTTCTCTCTGCATCCCTTGTCCCTGCACTCTCTCCTTGCACTCTGTCTCCTGGCCCTCCTTCTCCTGGCATTCACATTTGCGCTCTTTGGCCTCACACTTCTTGGCCAGTTCCTTTTTCAGGATGACATCCACAAAGTGCTGTTTCAGCTCAGCACTGGACATTTTGGAGAAATTGATATTTTCTTCCATATTGGTTAAGGACAAGACACGTTATCTCTCTTGCCTATCTTTTGAACTCCGCCACATTGCTCACACAAGTCAGGTGACCTGACTTGTGATCTTGTGGGGCTTGACCTTAAAGGGGAGATACTATTACGACCATGCTATTCTGATTTCTGACACTCAGTTCCGCCTTATTTCCGACATTCTGATACTTCCAATAGACCCACCCCTTGTTATATCCTTTCCCTGTTCTTAGCACAGCGAGTATTGCAAGATCTCTGTCCCTCTGCTTTCCAAACTCTGCCTCTCTACCTTTCTACCTTCCGCCTTCCAACTTAGTTTCCAACCCTTGACTTACTTTGATACTTTCCAGCTTCTGACTTCCAATCCGAAATACTTAGGACAATCTCATTGGGGGCACAACATATAAGTTGAAGCCACTGTTCTTTTTAGTTCCTATCTCAGGGCTTTAGGATACATAACACTCCTCAGTGGTAGTACACTGTACAGCTGCTAAATTACATGCTACCATGCATGAGAACAGGAAGGCACACAGTTGCATTCACATCCACCCCTCACCACCTCACCTCCCCATATGAATAAATGGAACCCACCGTTTGAAAGAGACCCCCTCAGAACGCAACTTGTCAACAGCAACATGGAGGGATCAGGCAGCCTCTCTGGTATCTGGTTGAAATGTGCCTGCAACAGCAGATGGCTCCTTTCTATAGAGGTATTCATAGAATGCATCTGCAACCTTTGGACCATCCTCATCAGAAATAGACCTAGAAACCATCAGATACTGCATATGGGGCAAATCAGGTCAACACACCACATGGTTGCAATGACTCCTCGAAAACCAGCAAACAACAGTGTTGAGGCAAGATGGATCACTTCATCAGGAAGATCCTTATCACCCATGGCAGTCTGGCATGCACCAAGGAAGGCCAGTTGTGCATTAGGTGTGGGCTGCTGCATTATTTGAGACACCTTCAGTGGGCCATCATGAAGCATCAGGGCACTCTCAAGGGGATTCTCTGGATGTTGTTTCCCATGGCATGCAAAGTGGGCAATGGATGTGGTAGGGAGGTGAAAAAAAACCTCTTCCACATTTGCAGACTTGAACTTAATCAAATCCTTCTCTGGCACATGGCTTTCTATCCTTTGCAGCTCGTCAATGGTATATGGAAGCCAACTTTGGCCAGGTGTGTTGGGTTCAATGACTACCATCATCTTGAAGGAGTCGGAAATGGGCACATTGCTGAGAAGTGTGGTGAAGGTCGGAGTGTATGATGAAACCACATAGTCAGAAACACACTGTGGCTCCCCAGCATTGTAGATTCCTGCTGCATGTATTGGAAGGAAAGTAAAAGGCCCAGTGGGGCACCACCACAAAGTGGGTTGTGTATTGGATTTCTGCAAATAGGGATGAGCTTGAGTATAGGGAAACAGTGGTGAGATGACACAATGGACCTCTAAACCAAGAGAGTGAAAAACAGGGCTTGCCACTGACCCCCACAACGCAGCCAAGACCTTTTGGAAGTCGTCATATTCATGATTGGGTTGAACTCGTGTCATGTTTCGGCTCTCCAAACTCTGCCTCATTAGCTGTAGGGTAGTAGGAGGGAGAATCTGTTGAAGAAGGCCATCAACATGCAAGCGAATAGACGCAGAACAGGACAGGTCTCAGCAGCCTGGTGCAGTGGCAATTCACATGAGATCCACGAGTTTAGTCACATGAGGAAAAGTCAGCTGCAGCAGCACATGTTGGACGCCAGTCAAGGATGTCAATATTAAGGCAGAGCAACCAGCCTTGCCTGCATTGAGGATGACCACAGGTCCCTCAACTGCTGCACCCAGCAGTGTGGAGATTCATCGTAGGCGCAAAAACTCTTCAAAGCCTTTCAACTTGCACACCTCTTCCAAAGTTGCCATCCATTTGTCATTGAGACCGCGTAACCGAACTGCCTCCCGCTCCATTGACATCCTTTGCTGTGAGTTATCGGACATGTCCCATGACACATCCCGAAGAGAGCCCTGTTCAAGCACGATTGAAATATTTCTTAGGGTTTCCTCAAGCCGTGGTGCTACTTTATGAAGGTCAGTCATCGGCATACGAAGCTGCAGCGCCTGCGACCAAAATACTGCACGGCCTTCTTCGAGTAGCTTGACTGCTCTCTCGAACTGACCCGATTTAATTGCACAAGCAGCAGCCGCACAAGCCAAGCCGTCAGTGCGGGATGTCAAGGCTTGCTGGTGTGAAGACAAATCCAGGCTTAGCATGGCCAGACAGGGTAGAAGCTTGATTGCAGCCTGATATGCGTCCAAAGCCAAATCATGAGAAGAAGCATCTGCATGACTTGCCCATTCCCTGGCCCCACGAAAGCGTGAAGATGCAGAGGCGGTCTCACATGCCACTGCTTTCCAAAAAGCATCCATGGCACTTTGCAGATCTCCTGAGTCATTAAAATCGGTGTATGCTATCATAAATGCAATCCCGAGGTCTGATGAATATACACAGGTTGAGGGATGACCGGCCGCAAGTAAACCTAGTGCTTCTTGGAGGGATAAAACCACCTCCTCCAGGTCTTCGTGTCGACCGGACTGCTCAAACCGTGTCGAGAGTGCAGCCACGATGTTGGCGAGGGAAGAGGATCGGCGAGCATGCGGTGCAGGGACCGGCTCAAGTGCTTCTCGATGCAGTGAAATCGCTTCCTCCAGGTCTTCATGTCGACTGGACTGCTCAAACCGGTTCCTCAGCGCAACTGCGATGTGGTTGAGGGGGAAAAATCGATCAGGACGCGGTGCAGGGAGCAGCTCGAGTGCTTCTCGAAGCATTGAAATCGTCTCCTCCAGGTCTTCGTGTCGACCGGACTGCCCAAACCATGTGAAGAGCACACCGGCAATGTTAGTGAGGGAAGAGGATCGGAGAGGATGCAGTACAGGTCGCAGCTCGAGTGCCTCTTGATACAATGAAATCGCCTCCTCCAGCTCTTCGTGTCGACCGAAGTGCTGAAACCATTTCCAGAGCACAGATGCGACACTGTCGAGGGAGTTGGATCGATCAGGATGTGGTGCTGGTCGCAGCTCGAGTGCTTCTCGATGCAATGAAATCGCTTCCTCCAGGTCTTCGTGTCCACCGGATTGCTCAAACCGTGTCAAGAGCGCAGCTGCGATGTTGTTGAGGGAGGTGGATCGTTCAGGATGTGGTGCTGGTCGCAGCTTGAGGGCCTCTTGATACAATGAAATCGCCTCCTCCAGTTCTTCATGTCGAGTGGACTGCTCAAACCGTGTCTTGAGGTCAGCTGCGATGTTGTTGAGGGCACCGGATCGGAGAGGATGCGGTGCAGGGAGCAGCTTGAGTGCGCCTCGATGCAATGAAATCACCTCCCCCAGGTCTTCATGTCCACCGAACTGCTCAAACCATGTCGAGAGCACACCGGCAATGTTAGTGAGGGAAGAGGATCGGAGAGGATGCAGTGCAGGTCGCAGCTCAAGTGCCTCTCGATACAATGAAATCGTCTCATCCAGGTCTTCGTGTCGACTGGAGTGGTTAAACCGTGTCTTGAGCGCAGTTGCGATGTGGTTGAGGGAGGAGGATCGATCACCATGCGGTGCAGGTCACAGCTCGAGTGCTTCTCGAAAGAATAAAATTTCCTGATCCAGGTCTTCGTGTCGACCGGACTGCTTAAACCGCCTGTAGAGCTCAGCTGTGATTATGGTGAGAGAAGAAGACCGGAGAGGATGCAGGTCAGGTTGCAGCTCAAGTACCTCTCGATGCAATGAAATCGCCTCATCCAGGTCTTCGTGTTGACCGGACTGCTCAAAACGTTTCGAGAGCGCAATTGCGATGTTGTCGAGGGAGGAGGATCGATCAGGATGAGGTGCAGGTCACAGCTCGAGTGCTTCTCGAAAGAATAAAATGGCCTCCTCCAGGTCTTCGTGTTGACCGGACTGCTGAAACCGTGCACTGAGAGTAGTTGCGATGTTGGTGAGGGAAGCGACGGATCGAAGAGGATGAGGTGCAGGTTGCAGCTCGAGTGCTTCTCGATGCAATGAAATCACCTCCTCCAGGTCTTCATGTCGACCGGACTGGTTAAACCGTGTCTTTAAAGCAACTGCGATGTTGTTGAGGAAGGCGGATCGATCGGGATGTGGTGCTGGTCCTAGCTCGAGTGCTTCTCGAAAGAATAAAATCGCCGCCTCCAGGTCTTGGTGTCAACCGGACTGCTCAAACCGTGTTCTGAGCGCAGCTGCGACGCTGGTGAGGGAAAAGGATCGGAGAGGATGCAGTGCAGGTCGCAGCTCAAGTGCCTCTTGATGCAATAAAATCGCCTCATCCAGGTCTTCGTGTCGACCGGACCGCTCAAACCGTGTCGAGAGCGCAGTTGCGATCTTGGTGAGGGAGGTGGGTTGATTGGGATCCGGTGCAGGTTGCAGCCCGAGTGCTTCTCGATGCAATGAAATCGCCTCTTCCAGATCTTCGTGTCCACCGAACTTCTCAAACCGTGTCCAGAGCGCATTTGCAATGTCGTTGAGGGAGGCGGATCAATCAGGATGTGGTACAGGGAGCAGCTCGAGGCTTCTCGATGCAATGAAATCGCCTCCTCCAAGTCTTCGTGTCGACCAGACTGCTCAAACCGTGTGTTGAGCGCAGATGTGATGTAGGTGAGGGAGGAGGATCGTTCAGGATGGGGTGCTGGTCACAGCTCGAGTGCTTCTCGAAAGAATAAAATTGCCTCCTCCAAGTCTTTGTGTCGACCGGACCGCTCAAACCGCATCGCGAGCTCAACTGCAATGATGGTGAGGGAAGAGGGCCGGAGAGGATGCAGTGCAGGTTGCAGCTCAAGTACCTCTTGATGCAATGAAATCAGCTCATCCAGGTCTTCGTGTTGACCGAACTGGTCAAACTGTGTCAAGAGCGCAGTTGCGATGTTGTTGAGGGAGGTGGATCAATCAGGATGTGGTGCAGGTCGCAGCTCGAGTGCTTCTCAAAGGAATAAAATCACCTCCTCCAGGTCTTCATGTCGACCGGACTGCAGAAACCGTACACCGAGCGTGGATGCGATGCTACTGAGGGAGACGGGTCGGAGAGGATGAGGGCAGGTTGCAGCTCGATTGCTTCTCGAAGCAATAAAATCGCCTCCTCCAGGTCTTCATGTTGACCGGACTGGTCAAACCGTGTCTTGAGCGCAGTTGCGATGTTGATGAGGGAGATGGATCGACCAGGATGTGGTGCTGGTCGCAGCTCGAGTGCTTCTCGATACAATGAAACCGCCTCATCCAGGTCTTCATGTCGACCAGACTGCTCAAACCGTGTCCTTAAAGTAACTGCGATGTTGTTGAGGAAGGTGGATCGGCGAGGATGCGGTGCAGGGAGCAGGTGGAGTGCCTCCCGACCAAGTGAAATGGCAGAATTCAAGTCTTCCTGTTCCAAATACTCCTTAAATCGTGTTGCAAGGGAGTCCTAATAGAACGGAGACATTAGCCCAAACCTCTCTAACAAGTTGCTCTAGCGTACAGGATTGAGGCTACCTCGGAGGGTTAGTTCTGACGCGGCAGTTACTAATGTCTGCTCATCCTGAAATCACATGTTCAAACTCAGTAAGAGACATAGACGGTTGTCGGAGAGTACGTACTCTGAGTGGGCTGTTATAGTCCATGTCAGGGGGCGAGTGCATGCGTCACGTGTGATGCATGCGCCTTCCGATCGATTATCAATATCCCTCCATACCCAGATTTTTCATGCTCAAAATCTGTTTGCAGCAGAGGACCGATTGTATCTAGAGCCTATGGTACAGTAGCATCTCTGCCAATCCAGTGGTACATCACCGCTGCTTACACCGTCTCCTTCTGTGGGGCATACTCTTATTCCCATACAATATATGACCTAAATGGACTCTCCTTATCCATCTTACTGTAAGCCTCGCCTTGCGGGAGCATGGGCAATTCTTGTGCGACCTTATTACTGTGCATACACGACTTTGTTCTGCATGTATAATTATACCACGGTCCAACATCGTCTTGCTGCATGGATGCGAAAATACCTGTACCCGGATGGAAACTACCGGACGCAGTCCATGCTTTGGGGCTAAGGAGCTTAGGACAAAGCTTCCGCCCTCTGACTAAACGTACCACCCAACAGTACACTTCCCACTGGTGGGTCATGAGTGCCGTAGCAGCCTCTGTTTGGATGGCGATAGGCACCGTTCACTCCCACTATTCAAGGCTCAGAAGCAGCGACTCCTAAACAGGTCTGGAAGGGCGAGTGGTCAGGGTAGCGGTAGCCCCCTGACGAGAGCTTTCGTCGGCTCGAAACCGCTACACACCCGTCTCCCCTAGCAACCCTCTTCCCTACCAGCGAAAGCCCAATCCTCGAAGACGGCTGTCTGCAGTAGGTGCAAAGGTTGTGGTCTGCCCAGTGGCGCTCTGTTGGACGCAGCGACCCGCGGCTTTGTTCGCAGGTAGCACACTGTGGATAGTGAATCCATTGAAACCTAGTGGGTTTACCCACGGGGTTTCTGTTTTCAGTGGGTACATCATTGAAACAGCCCCCATTGAAACAAACCAATGAAATTTGGGCTTACCGGGTTTCCTAGAAAAAACCAATGCAATTATTTAAGTGGTTGGATCAGTAAAGTTTTCAGTGGCTTTGTCACTTAGTTTCTGTGCCATAGGAACTACATATTCAACTTAATTATCATGAGAATTTCAGCGCTCGAAGGCCTTGATTCCCATAGAAAAAAACCAATGAAATTATTTAAGTGGTTGGATCAGTAGAATTTTCATTAGCTTTGTCACTTAGTTTCCGTGCCATAGGAGCTACATATTCAGCGTAATTATCATGAGAATTTCAGTACTCGAAGGCCTTGATTCCCGTTGTTCGCACACCAGAAATTCTTAAGATAGCCCATGGAAGACTCGTTGAAATCCAGTGGATTAATATATAAGTTTCTGGGAGATATTCACGAATTTTCTGTAGATCTATGCAACCCCCCCTTCAACAGAACAAGAAACAACAACTACTAAACGTTGTACGCCTCTTTGGATGGCCTTGAGCAGGTGTTCGAGAACACACCGAGAGACAAGCGAAAGACTGCAACATCATCAGAACTCCCTGACGGTCACACAAAGCTCCTCTGCAGTCTTTGTGGGACAGACATTGCTGAGAGTACGGCTCAAATGTCAGCACCTGCTCGGTTTGCCTCGGTCCGTGTAACACCCAATCCCTGAAATCTCGGCAGAGGTGTCGGGTTTCTTAAGATTGCTCAGTTCACCACTTCCCCGTGCCCTTGACGAGCGCTGGTGTGTGCGGCGTAGCATGGCTTGCTTCTGGAACCAGAGATGGAGGCTCGGTCGCCGTTCTGTGCTGCGCATCACAGCAAATGTTGAAAAGCAATGGATTTCCGGCTGAACTAAAGCAAAGCTGCAGAGCTACAGCCACTGCTACAGAGAGATGGACGCTTTATGAAAACAAGGTGTGAGAGTAGATACTTGTACGACCGGGCAGACAAGACTGGAACTCTTGTCGACACAGCCGGGCTTCTGATTCGGAGAGTCAACACAGCGGGTGCTGATGTCAAGTGGGGCAGGGACATGGAGTATAGTGAGACTCCTTGCATGTCATGTCCATAGACTTTCCGAGATTCAAGATAGTGAGGTCGACATAGCCAGAACAGGGTGCGGGGAGACAAGCGGAGGCAGTGGAGCGTCCTCAAGAGAGCTGATTAGGGCTTACGGGAGAGAATGAAGAGAGCGAAGGAAGCCTGCTTGCAAGAAATGTGCTTGGGAGGATGACTTGGTTAAGTTGGTCCTTCGTGAGCTACCATGCGCCACACAGAGCCTGTGTTAAGTAGACACCTGACAAGAAGAAACTGCACCGTCACAAGCCTGATTCCGGAACGTATACAGGTACCATATAGCATCAACCTGCAGGATGGGGTGCACACTCCCTGGTGTGGCCTCCAGATCGCCCGGAACATTTTCGGCAAACCAGTACACGACACCAGCGCATTCATCGACGTCACACCTGGCTACATACGAATGTGCAGACACGCGTTCAACCCATGACTGAACTGAAGTAATAATAAAAATTGCGGAAAGTTCGTAGAGCCCCTTGCCGCGATCGCCGTAAGGAGGTATATTGCACGGTCTTTGCGTTTCCAGTTCGCGCTCGGATCTGCTTTGAACGCTTGCAGGTCCTCGGACACCCACGTGGATATGCACTCCGTTGTGTCTGCCTCCGATCTGGCTCCGATGAGGGCGCGCAGGACATCTGCGGCGGCGTGGCGGCGCGTTGTTCCTTCACTGATGCCACCGGTCGAGACCGATGGGATCGAGAGATCAATGCGGATGTACTCGAGCGGGTCATCCTCAAACTGCTCCGTCTCGTGATTTGACCTGGCTGAGCGTAGGCTCGCCATAGCGGAGTGTGTAGTCCATACCTCGCAATTCCACATTGGGTACAACGACGCCATTCACAAGGGATTGTGTCCAGGCTACCGAAGAGATTGCAGAATAGAGCTGACCGGATAGCTGTCGAGAGGAACCTTAACGCCTGAGTGACAAGCTTCCAAAACCGAAATCATTATATTTCAGCCACTGTGGATAGTGAATCCATTGAAACCTAGTGGGTTTACCCACGGGGTTTCTGTTTTCAGTGGGTACATCATTGAAACAGCCCCCATTGAAACAAACCAATGAAATTATTCAAGTGGTTGGACCAGTAGAATTTTCAGTGGCTTTGTCACTTAGTTTCCGTGCCATAGGAACTACATATTCAACGTAATTATCATGAGAATTTCAGTGCTCGAAGGCCTTGATTGCCATTGTTCACATGCTTAAAAATTTTCAAGATAGCTCATGGAGCACTCAGTTAAATCCAGTGACTTAATATGTATATTTCTGGGTAAATATACTGGAAGTTTCCATATATGTATCAATGAATTTCCGTGCTTGAAGTGCCGGGATGCTACTGTGGCCCCAAGTGACAACTACTTTTGAGATACAGCACTAAGTATAGACTCTGAGTGTAAAAAGTCTCTATTACTAGTCCGCCTCCATTCCATCCCTGCCCAGATCATCTTTGAAGTTTGAACACAGTCCGCAGACTCTGCACATAGTCGCCACTTCGAGCGATGATGCCCCACCGGTAGTAATACCATGGAAAAACATGCTCAGGGTATAAACCATTAGATCCTTCCATATGTATTACATTTTATGTTGTCGCATCGCATCCAATGCCTGCAGCGTTGTTTACGCGTTTTTGTTGTCACGTGACTTACTCAAGTAGGTCCTTGTGTACGTGTAAAGGCCTCGCTCTTCCCATCACCCGTCCATCCATCCACCCAGAAACGACAACGTATCTTCTAGAGAACGCGTATACCTGTGTTCCATCTCTGTAGGACTATGCAATCTCTCAATAGACACCATTGTCTGATAATGGATATCAGTACACATCCGACAAATAGAGACTGCTTTTCCCCTTCTGTCTCGCAAGTCGCTTGCCTTTGAGTTCTGTTAACTGTGCTTCCATGCGCGCCCTAACCTGCTTGAACATACAGGCCTCTCGAAATCACTAACTAACCCCCCAGGTGTCCTCGTCTCCGATTGGTGGCTTGACGGTGGCTTTGTGCGCTTCGGGCTCACAGGACCATGCCCTTCATCTTCTGCATCAGTCTCTTTTATATCTCCACATTGTGGGATTAGCTTTTTGTGAGTGGGATATGGTTCCGCTTCTAATCACACCTCTAACCTGCCCCCGGCAGCATTGGCCCCATCTCGCGATCCCGATGCCAGTGTGCAAGTAGAGTCTGGAGCAGGCTATGTGAATAGGGATGTTCTGGAGATGGTTGCATAGCTGAGCTGGGTTAAGCTGACCTGACGCAGTGCATTACATTAGCATGCCCTCTCGAGTCTTTGAACAAAGCGATGCAGATGTATGCGCAAGAGGGTGGGATGCCGATGATTTTTATTAATCGTGCCCCCGCCCCCCATGCCCTTCTCCCACTCCAGCGTTGCCTCCGGCGCCACCCCGTCCCTCTTCAGGGCCCCCCTCCGACTCCAAGTACCCGCTTGCCCTCTCCCACGAGAAGCGCGGCAGTGGCGGCGTGTTCCCACCCTATGTGTACAACCCAACCTCGGACCAGTCCAGCCTGCCCGACGCGGACGACGCCCTCCACAACCCAGGCACTCTCGCTCATGACGAGCGCGCCGTCGCCTGCCTCAACGCCTGCGGCCTCGCGAATGTGCTTGTCGTCACGTCCGTCATCAGCCTCTTCACCATGTACCCCATCGTCACCTTCTTCCACTCCAATGCCCGCGACCTCGCCATCGGCAGCAACGTGCAGGTCAATGTGATGGGCCAGGTCGCGGACTTGCTGCACTTCCCCATCATGCTCAACAAGGACACCCCAGACGTGGTCAAGACGCACACGGGGTGGGATGGGAAGGAGTATGAGCTGGTGTTTTCGGACGAGTTAAACACGGAGGGCCGCTCGTTTTACCCAGGCGACAACCCCTTCTGGGAGGCCGTCGATCTGTGGTACCACGTGACGCAGGACATGGAGTGGTATGACCCTGGTGCGTGTGAGCCTGTACTTCACGTGCCTGTACTCACGTTCCCGCAGGGCAGGTGACGATGATGAACGGGAGCCTCCGCATCCTCATCGAGCAGGCCGACCCCATGAGCAACCACGGGCTCAGCTACAAGTCCGGCATGCTCCAGAGCTGGAACAAGCTCTGCTTCACAGGCGGGTACATCGAGGGTGTGTATCTGTATCTCTTCCCCCTTCCGCTGTTCTCCCCTCGCCTCGCAGTGCTCACATGCTCACGCTCCTCGCCTGCAGTCTCCGTGTCCTTCCCCGGGTCGAGCAGCAACGCTACGTGAGTCTGCCACACGGACTGGGGAAGGAGCCAGTATAATTTTGAGCTGAGCTGGTTGCTGGGGCAGCAGCTGTCGTGAGTCCTTGCTCCCTGCCCCGTCCCTCCCATGCTGACCTGCCCCCTCGCGCCTCACCTCGCCCTCGCCGCTCTTAGCGCCTGCACCTGCCCCGCCTCCGCACCCTCCCACCCCTGGCCCTCCCCCTCTGTTGGCCGCGGCGCCCCCGAGATCGACGTCTTCGAGGCACAGAAGAACAAGCTCGGCGAGGGTGGGACGGTCTCGCAGTTCGCGCCCTTTGCACATGATTATGTGTCCCCCAACGGGATGGGGGCGGCGTCATTTTTTGATGCGGGGTTGACGCGGCAGAATATGTATCAGGGGGAGTGCGTTGTGAGTGTTTTCACCGGGATTTTCTTTCGGCTTGGAGCTCGGGTTGTGAGGGCGGGGGGGTGAGGGTGTGGAGGGATTGCTGATGTGTTTGTTTTGGTAGACAGCAGGCAGTGTTGGCGCTGACGACCGTGCCGGAGCGCGCGTATGCAGGCACGCCGAGTTCATGTCCTTCGGTAAGCCATGTCATGTCATGTCCATTTGGCCTCCCCATCCGTTGCTGACCCTTCCCCTCCCTTCCCTTCCCTCCCCTTCCCGCCCCCCCCCCACACACACAGGCTTCGAACACCTTGGCGACCCGAATGACGCAGGGGCCAGGTACATCACGTGGCAGGTCGACGGGAAGCCGAGCTATGCGGCGACGGAGATTGCGCAGAGGCTGATTTTCGATGGTGCGTTGCGTGGGGTTGTGTTTATATCCCGTCCTGTGAAGCTGACCTCATATACTTTATAGTCGATTATTCTGAACTTGGGCATGTTGCGTGAGTTGGTTCGACCTTAGCCTTGACAGTGGTGTGGTTTCAGCTCCCAGTGCACTGCCACCCCAATGTATGTGAAGCAGCCTGGTGTGAGTTTCTTGGATTATACTACAGTATTTCAGTTATTTTTCCCTTATGTTTCATCTGTATTTTCCCTTCTATATATTGATTTATGACTTGAACAATGGGAAAGTTTAACTGGTATCTCATGGCTTTTGAACAAGAATGCAAGGTAATAACCATTGAAAACCCATAGCTTTACAACCTAACATTCACTACAAATTTCATGAATCTTCAGTGATTTGCCTCATATAATTCAGTGACATTCAGTTGCTGCATCTCTGAAATGTGGTGATAGAACCACAGGGTTGTAAGTGACTCTCTCATGGGAACCCAGTGGTTGTTGACTTGGAATGTCTGGTTCAATCCATTGGTCTTCCATTGTAGGAACCCTGAATACCCATGAGTCAACCCCTGAAACCAACTCATTGAAACGAAACTTTTTCCACTGAAACTGATTCATTGAATTTTCAACGGGTTCTATTGGTATTTACACTAGCTATAGTGGTTTATATACTGAATCCTCAGTGGGTCCACCCAATAGGATTCATTGGGTTGACTACCCACAGTGAGCATAGCTAAACTCTCGTTGACGATTGATCCGAAAGGCACACTTAATTTCCATGCCTGAATACACGGAAAATGTGCGCAATAGTGACTTAAGCACGATGGTAAATATCGCGCCATTACGGAAGGAAGCACAAGTACGGCGCAGTCGTTCCCCAACTCTAATTCTTGCATCCTTGCTAAATGCCAACACGTATCCCTTGGCCGCTTTTCCAAGCATTTCAATTTGCTTGGGAACATGGTAGGAGAGAGACATCTAACAAAGACATCTACCAACCATTTATTACCTTTGCGACGTCTCTTTGTCTAGCACGGGGATACTAAGCTGATGAGCCGCATGGACCAACCATCCCACAGAAGAAAATACGAGGCTTCTGCTTGATTTTCAAGTTGGTGAATTGAATTTCATTTAATTATTGTCAGCTCCCGATCGCCCATTGCGCCACACCCTGTCAATATTGATTACTTGACAAGCGGCACGGGCCACGTCGTTTTCAAACGCTAATTTCTCAGACACCTACAACCTCCCGTGCTATGACGGTCGGTTTGCACAAAAAGTCTTGACCCCACACGCCGGAGAGTGAAAATCGCACGCCACAAGGTACATGCCGCGCCCAAAAAAACAGAGGTGCGCGCGAATAATAAGGCGTGCACCTGCTAAAATATGTAGTTTTACACTAGCACATTATAAAAAACATAACCCGTGCAAGCGGAATTGTCAGTGTCGTGCGCGCACATCACCTAGTTGACTAAGCTACTAACACTTATTGATCGAGAGAGGATTTTTTTTAATTAAAATGTATTTATTATTAGTTGGAAAGAGAGTATAATAATGTGGAGAGCAGACAAAGGAGGGTATTGAAGCTATTAAAAAAGGAGTGTGATCAGGAGGTAGAGCGGACTAGGAGGGTATGAAGCTATTAAAAGAATATCATTAATGAGCGGAACGGTTGAATTATTGGTGCTTGAAGGTGACGGTCAATGCAGATCTGACTGATCTTCTCCCTGGTTCAGGTTCCAAAAGCAAGGAGTAGTGGCGGGAGGGGCGGCGTAATCATGAATCTTTCCGGACTTGGGTGCAGGTTTAAAAACGGCTTCAAAGCGGTTGAACGATTCCTCAAGAGTAGCAGTATCGATTGAGGCTGTATCGTCATCATCATGGTTGTGTCGAGTCCTTTTCTTACCTTTTCCAGAGGGGCCAGGCATCACATAGTCATCATCAGAATTGCTCAAACCTGTGATTTGTAAGTTCGCTGGATTTTGTACGTTAGAACCAGTGTGCATATGACTTATGATTCTTTCGAGTGACTTTCTGCTTCTTTGAACGAGTGCTCGACTCCACAAAAACATCGTCATTGCTGTCAGCATCGGCTTAAGAATGAATCATCAGTAATCAGCTTAGGTGGACATGCAAGTGAGCTTACCTGCCCTCCGTTTGCATACAGCCTTGCCCTTTCCTTTTTGAGCTTGCACGGCGATATCTTCCATTGCCTCGATAATTTCAGGAATGGGGATGCGAGTCACTAAGTAGTTGTAGTTAATAATCTTAATAAACTGGCTTAATGGATATTAGACTTACCAAAGAACAGTTTGGTATCCTGCCAGCCTTTGCTCTTACACCCTTTCACACTTTTAACGTCGTATCTGTCGGGCATCTCACGGTGGAGCTCTAGGTGTGACCGGCGAGTCTTGAGGAGTCGCCACTGGTGCTTGTGGTCAGGTAGGTCCGCAGCAGCAATATCCAGTCATTCAAATGGAAGCGGTAATGTTTCATGCAACCACTGATCAATCCGATCGACATCCCAGCTATCACCGAACTTGTACTGGTTACGGCTTCCGATTGCAGCATACCTGAGCTTTGCAAGTTCATCAATCTGTTGTGCTGTCGGCTCATCGGTACTTATCAAGCTACCATCTTCCTGGAATGAAAGTGAGGAAAAAAGGTGAGTGAGAAGGCAATGAAACTTACATTAAGTCCGTAAGGCAGGAAGATGATCATCCGGATGCTGGTAAACCTGTCATCTGTACTGGTAGCTCCGGCAACTGCCAGAAGCTTCTTCCGTTTCCCTTTAGTCGTCGCTGCGGCTTTCCCCTGCAGTTGATAGCATTATTCGTAGGGAATCTGATATATATGTAAGCTTACTTTCGAACTGAAATCCTCATCTGACTGCAGATTCAGAACTGTTTTCTTCAAACCAGAGAGGGCCTCCTTTCTAGCTTCTCCTTCCAAGCTTTTAGCTTGGAATCGCTTGTTGATGACGCTCCCAATAGCGGCACTGCCACTGCCGCTACTGCTGCCACTGCCACTACTGCTGCCACTGGCACTGTTGTTCCCTGAAGGCTGGGTGCCGTTAAGGTACGTTGATAGAATAGCATCCATCTTAGCTGCTGTTAATCCGCTAGGAGGTGGCGACGAAGGAGGCACGATGTTGATGTGCCATGAGATACTGTGAGTACACTCATCGCATGTGTTTATTTCATCCTCATCCGGAGCTGCTTTGAGGACAAATATTAGGCAGCGACATTTGATTTCGGCTTCGTCAGTGATCTCCACCCATGAGCATCTGGATAAAACAGGAGCCATAGGAGAGTATGATGTGGGGGGGAGGGGTGGTACATGTGTAGACTGAAAAGTGGTATTTAAGAAAATTTTATCACATAGAACTGTAATTTTATACAGTCACATCTGCTTGGGCGGGACTCGGCAGGCTCAAGGTGTGAAACTGAACAATGTATTCATATCTTTCGATCTCTACTAGTTAGAAAAATGGTATAGAACTGTCTGCATGGCATATAGACCATGAACCCAAGCGATAGCTCGGGGCATCCAAATCGCTGATGGTAAATCTACCATTACCCCCTTGTTTCGCCCAAACCTAACCCACTCCGATGCTGGGTATTCCTCACCAACACATTCCGATGTCCTGAGGCCATACCCGACAGGGATCAGGCCGCTTGCTCGCAGGTCACGTAGCACCGCATCCAAAAGCGTAACATGTGCTGGATCGGCAAAGGGGCAGCGACTTCGAGGGCATTTAACCGCTTTATGATTGACGTTAGCGTGAATGTGGGAGGAGATAGTTTGCTGTAGGATGTTCTCTTCCAAAACTTCAATGTCAGACACAGATCCAGTGTCAGACCCAATAGCGGCATCTGAGCCCGAGTCTTCTTCATCAGATGGATATCCAGCACCAGTCTGTTGGGATCTTCGGTGAGTTGGGTTACCAAGTACGCTGTAGTACTGTTGCAGAATATTGGGATCAATATCTTCGAACTCCTCGACTGCTGCCCCGTAAAGCGATTCATTAATGAATCGCAGATCCTGCATATCTTCAGTATACATCGAGTGCATACAAATGTGAAGATACGTACCAAGGGACTCTGATTGCTGTGCTCTGATAGTGGATGCAAGTTCCAGTCCTGTGCGAATGAATCACAATCCCCGTTGATGAGATCTAAGAATAGATGTTGTAAAAGCCAAAGGTGGTGGGGATTAGCACGGTTGAGTCGATGCATTCTTTCTAAGCATGTGAAGAATCCTCGCCATTGCCAAACGAATTGCTTTGCAACTTCAACCCACAGGCGCTCAATCCGAGTATTGTGTGTTGATCTGAAGGACTTATTAAACAAATGCAAGGCAATGAAATAAATGCACTTACGACCCCCATAAAAAGGAGCCCCATCCAGCCCCCCTATGCATGATCATCCAAACGGCTACATCGAGGTTTTCGCCTCCTCGATCGCCACGAACCCGGGAGGGACAGCCAAATTTGCGAATACTGTCCAAAAATAGCTCAAGGACGGTTGCGGCATGGTTGTTTGTGCTCGCTCGCAGAGCAGTCACCTGCATAAGTGTGATAAGAGCGTTATTTCTATAAAATATGGGCACTTACAACGTGGTCGTGTCCATCAATCATCCCATGGATGACAATTCCCCACAGAATCAATTTGTGGTGGCCGTCGATGTGCACAACAGAACCAGAACGATGAGAGACATATTTACGGCGTAATATGGCATCTCGACGCCTGAGTGCACGACCTAAACCATCGATACGCTTCAATGCCTCACGCACACGATCCCGCTGAACTTTGAAGTTATGACGTCGCAGAAAGCCTGTTGTGTACCGAAGCCCTGAATTGGGTCGAAGATGTTTGTACAGCTTGAGGATACGATCCAGATCATTATCGTCAAGGTCTGAAAATCGCTTATGTATACCCATGTTCCGAAGCTTGTAACGGAGCGTATTTCTATGTATTCCCAAGATCGAAGCAACTTGTTTTTGACTGAGATTTCAAGTGGCCAAGACGGCTTGTTGAAGCCAGTTGCTGTTAATTACTTTTGTTGGTCGTCCAACTGGTGTAGGTGTTGTAGTGATCAAGGTTGGTTTGGACCTATGTAAGGTTTCCCTAGAAACAACGAGGTCAGAGTATAGCATCGTTCGATTGAAAGGACCTTACCAATCTTCTGCATCTGCTATTGTCGCACGCAGGGTCACCAAGAGCTTCCCCAAAGCATGTGCACCACCTCTAACCCAATCTTGTGGGAGGGTCTCCACAGGTAGGGCACGGTATAATGGGATTATTCGGTTCTGGAGGCGATCAAGATGGAAGTGGACGCGTAACGGATCGAGGTCATCCTGGCGAAGCAGCTGCAGAGAACTATTATAAGCATCTGAGATAAGTCTGTAGGCCTGATCCACATCATTGTTTGGCGGCCCAGGGCCATGGAGAGCTGGGAATGTCGCTGGCAGCTCAATGGACATAGTTACGCTCTGAGTCATTGGACTTTCAATTGCATTTTTCACTCCGCCACCAATGCACCTGGGTCCAACTCACCATGAAAGATTCTACTGGCGTGATGGCTCAACCATTTTTCTGGTATGCATTTATAGTTAGATATTCCATCCAGCTAACCACTATCCTTCTAGGTTGATAATACACTTTATAAACTCCATATGTCCCTTCTTGAACCTCATTCTATCGTACTAAGAGATATGTTCACAATGCCAGCCGCTGCTAGCGGCAGCGATGAGTCAGTCCGGGAAGGGGATAGTGATGAGCGGCCAATAAAGATTGGAGCTCCATTTACCGTGAGGAAATTAGACAATCTCCTCATATGGTTTCATTGGTGAGCGTTCTAGTCAATTTCTATTCTTGAATACTGTGTCTAACTAACAAATGTAGTGTTGATTCGACAGTTCTTGATGTGTCAGCGCTGACTGACATATTAGAGCTGGCTTTGTTCCTCCAATGGGACACTGCACGGCACTTTGCGAACCAAGCATTAAAGGACAGCGGTCTGACAGCTTCGCATCGGCTATCTTTAGCCATTAGTTACAGGATTTCTGACTGGATTGAGCCGGCATTCAAAGATCTAATGGATACACCGCCCCAAACCTTTACTACCGAGGATTCGATGCTACTCGGACAACACATCATGATGCTTATTATGACGACGCAGGCTGCTATTCGTCATCACCGACTCCTTGTGGCGTACAACCCACTGAAACTATGACATCATGACGTTGCCTGCGTGAAGCAGTCACCCACCTGCCAGTGTAACTGGGAGACTGCCTGGTGGGATGGATTAGCTCGCCATTATCTCCATCCGGATTTCCCGAGCTCACCGCAAGACACTCTTCTCAAACTGGAAAAGACCGCTGTCACGGGTGTTACGATGGAATGTCGGCTGCGAGGGATTGAAACCCTTAAGGAGCAACGCGTGTTCGAGATGGAGGACGATATAAAGGCGGCAACCCTTAAGAAGGTTAAGGCTCTCGAGGGAACTATGGTTAGAGTCAACTGAACTTAACTATGATGAGCCGTTGTTTCTTGATAAATCCTAGCACCACCAATGTCTTGATAATTCAATGAACTAGTACTAAAACAATATTGCGCGCGAGATATATTGAGGTATCATGTACAAAAGTAAATTTGCTGTTGCGCGCGCGCAACCCGAACCCCGCGCGCGCGCGCGCGCAACTTGGATATTATTCAGTACCGCGCGAGCAGTGAAATACCTTGAATCGCGCGTGGGGTCAAGACTTTTTGTGCAAACCGACCGTCATATAAAACTACATATTTTAGCAGGTGCGCGCCTTATTATTCGCGCGCACCTCTGTTTTTTTGGGCGCGGCATGTACCTTGCGGCGCGCGATTTTCACTCTCCGGCGCGTGGGGTCAAGACTTTTTGTGCAAACCGACCGTCATAGGGACTGGCCGCACGATATCCTATTGGTTTGTGACTTTGCTTTAGGCCCGCTCTCCTTTGAACATGCGTTGTAGCATCATTCCCCAGCTTTTACATATCAACATGTAATGTTTCCGAGGCTGTCGAACAGTGCTGTTGGGTCAAAAGTTCGCTTTTAAACAGTACACCACAAACATACAACACCAGAGATAGACACGACCGAATCGTATAGATGACAGACAAGCAGGTTGCAAAGCAGAGAGATCCGACGGAGCAAAGAAAAAGAAGAGGAAAAATTTAATAGTCAAGATAGGACGAAATAATAGATGGCTAGAGCATGTCCAATTAACCGCCATTCTCGACCCCTTCGCTCTTCTGTCGCGGTGTCCCAGCTCTTCGTGGCGTACCCGGCGCAGCTCGAGGAGTAACCGCTGTTAACCGCCGTGAGCTTGTAGCCGCGCCACCAGCTGATTGTTTCGCAGGAGTGGCGTTTACCCGCTGCACCTCCCTGGCCATATGGGTGTCATCCTGCACAAAAATCAAATTTCCCGCGCGCGCCGAAAATGTAAACCTGCGCGCGCGCGCGAGCGACTTCCCCGCGCGCGCAACATTGTTTATTTCAACCACTTGTAATCAAAAATTTAATACCATTAATTTTTTAAGTACTGTAATCTGATACCAATGAAGAGCAGTAAAGACCGGTATAAAATCAAAAAAATTAGACACCAACCACAGTTCCCTCAAACTTCTTAAGCAACTTCAGTCCCTCCTCCAATATACCATATTCCCTGTCAAAAACTCCATGATCTCTGATAAATTCCACTGCCTGAAGCCTGCAGGCTGTCGTGACACCTGCAATGTTTGCGGATTCGAACTTCGCAAGTGCTTCGAGTGGTGTGCAGGGGTGATCTGGATGTAGATAATGGCGTGCAAACCCATCCCACCAGGCAGCTTCCCAGCTGGCCTGGCAGCCAAGAGCAGGCCTCTTGCACAACACATCGTGTTTGTCCATCTTGAGTGGGTTATATGCGAGGACGAGGCGAAGATGGCGGATTTCTGACTGTGTGGAGTGGATAATGTGCATGATAGTGAGACCTAAGAATGAGGCATCCTCTAGACTGAGTCGATGAGCTGGCGTCACAACGAGAGCTTTAAAAGCTAATTCGATCCAGTCACTGATGCGGAACCTAAGTGCAAGAGAGAGCTGCCGAGCAGGGGAAAGGTTCAGGGAATCGGTAGAGAGGGCCTGGATTGCAAAAGACCTGGCAACATCTATCTGTAGGAACGTGCCGAGTTCGAGGATCGAAACAAGCCCTTCTAAGGGGGGGAGATTTGAACTATAGCTAGGGTGCTTCAGTTCAGCCATTAATAAATAGTTTAATGCTGTCTTACCGACACATAAACCACCACAGTAAATAATCCATTTTTTTTACTGTAAATGGCAGACCCAATTTAACAGGGCTCTCATCGCTCATGCCTTCATGATGGTTGGGCTGTGAAGAGCTTGGCGGCATGGAAAACATATCCTTGAAAACAACTGAAAATTCGCGAAGGAGTGATATATGGAGTTTGTAGAGGACATCCTCAATCTGGACCAGTATTTTAGCTTGTAATATAAGTGAGCATTGCTATAATCTCATACCTGTAATGTGATTGAACCATCTTCGAGGTAAAATTCGCTATGGCGAGTAATGACAGTCATGATCTATGGTATTAGTAGAAAACTGCAAGTAGAATTTTGAGAAGCAATGGGGATGAGTAAAGAAAGCAAAAGTAAACTCCGACACCTGTCATGCAGCATGGTCCTCCTACCTGCATTCCCGGATTTGCCAGGTCCTTGTCCACCAAGCAGGTGGGGACACAATGTCAACCGAGCTCATCAAATAATTTCTAGGTCCTACTCACACGCCTTGCACGTTCTTCATCGTGAGGATGGTGATTTGCTTCGCCTCAAATACCACTTCGATTTCCTTCTAGGGCGCATATGCTATCTCCTCAGGAACCTGGGTGCTACTGATCTACCTGTGATTTGGCTTAAGACATGTGCCGTCTGTCTAGGTAAATTACTAGTAGAGCTAGCCATTGCTGTGAAAGGAGCAGACGACATGTATGTATATTGTACTCATTGGTTTACTACGCTACTCATCCGCATGTTTAGTGATCCAGAAACCACGTCTAGGGAGGATCTTACCACTATTATCCATACCGGACGTGTCGGTCGGCCAACGAAGCAATTGAATGCCGAGTGGGTGCAAGAGGCCGTATCTGGGAACCATCACCTCAGTCTGCAGCTTCTTTCACAACTCTTAGGCATACACCGGAACACCCTGAGGTACAAGCTGCAAGAAATGGGACTCAGCCAACGCTTCTCCACTCTTAATGATATAGATCTCGATCTTCTAATCAAACTCTACAAACGCCTACGCCCCAACTCTGGAGTTCGATATACCATGGGATTTTTAAGTCGCCATGGTATACGGATACAGAAGGAGCGTGTTCGAAAATCTCTACGACGGGTTGATGGCCTTGGACAGGCTCTTCGCCAACATGACACTCTTTTACGGCGTGAATATATCTCCACCATGTCAAATGCTGTTTGGCATTTTGACGGCCTGCACAAATTAATTCAATATGGTATTGTTATCCATGGCGGTGTGGATGGACATGATCACACGGTATGTCTTTTTGCAACATGAATTCTCAATACTCACACTGAGCATGCAGATGGTTGCACTGCGTGCCAGTACTAATAACCGTGCAAGCACAGTCCTGGACTTGTTTTTGGATGCAGCAGCCAAGTACGGCTGTCCTTCACGCCTCCGTGGTGATCGGGGTGGCGAGAACATTGAACTCGCTGTCTGGATGATCGTGCACCGTGGACCATCACGCGGCTCTTTTATGTGGGGATCGTAAGTACTACTGTGTGCTTGTTCCTCTATAAGCTTCATTATTTTTTTTAGTTCAACTCATAACACCCGTATTGAGCGAATATGGGTTGAGGTCGCAATGCAGTTTAGCCGCCGTTGGCGTGCCTTTTTTGCACGCCTTGAAAGCTCCCATCATCTGGATCGTCTCAACCCTCACCACCTATGGCTCCTACACGTGCTTTTCCTCGATCTCATAAATGCAGACTGCAATGCATTTGAAGCCGATTGGAATAACCATCCGATGTCCAGTGCAAATAACCGGACCCCATTAGTAAGTAAATTTTGCTGACATCAAGACTACTATTTCACAATTGACATTATTTATAGGATATGCGCTTTCTTAGCAATGCGAAGCATGGCAAGATTGTCTCCGAGTATGACGAGGTGCATCCAGACACGCTTCAGCGGTACTACTCAACGCATGGCTCCGTTGTCCATCACACAGGTCTCACAGGGGCTGGTCATCCTTTGGATGAAGACGATCTGGACACAAGTGATGACTTGGAGTCGCTTACTGCTACTGACAGCAGCGGGGACAATATATCTGACTTGGAAGACAATGATGAGAATAACAGTGCAATAGAAGACCAATTGACAATGGATGTGCAAGCCAATATCAACCACCCTGCCATTCACGTCCCACGCAGCCAGCCGCCTTTCAGCAATCGGCTTCACGAGGCGATTTTTTTTGCAGCACTGGATCAAGCTCATGAGACAGGACTAATCCCCGAGGGGTATGGAGTGATGGCTGCTGAGCAGGAAGATGGCTACCCAGTATTCGAGAGTATTCGTGTGGGTCGTCGGGCTCGGGAGCTTGTTGTGGAGCTCCCGGAGTCTATTTGGTTCCCTCGTGCAGTTGCTTGGTCGCAAGGCCTTCATATTATGCAAACATTGCTATATCAATTGGAAGATGTATAGTAGTAGGTACAACTTCTATCATACTTGAATCCAGATGATCACCCACTCTCCTTCCCTTTCTCAGGGCAACTCTTTCCTGCATGCGCCTGACCAACTTCTCCTCCACCTTCACCTCCTCGTTACGCCTAGATGGTATTACGAGTTACATGTGCGTGCGCGGTGCCAAGGCGCGCATGGCATGTGAGTTGTAAAACAATCCTGCGTGTACGTTTGTACGACGGCGAGAGAGGCAGGCAAAATTGATGAAGGTGGGACGTCTCTCATGAAATATGAGCGTAGACATGGTCTGGTTGGGGTGGGCCCGCCACGGGAGAAAACATAAGAGATGCAGAACGTCGCACATGCGCATGGATCAAAAATGTATCTCACACACTGTAGAGTCGAAATATCATTTAGTTTTCATGTCAAAATCAACTCTGTCAAGAGATGGTCAGATAATGAGCGTATACAGTACGAGCTACGTGTGAAATTTTTTGCGTCGTCACACACTGAATCTTCACACTCTTTCACCATTTCCACTTCTACTCCATGGCTCAAAGATGCAAATACTCTGGAGCAGAGAACGGCTCTCTCTGCTCATGCCCGCATTTTGTCCCAAAGGAAAGTATTGGTATCAATGAAGCAACCACATGCGCAGGCTGTTTACACACCATCGCATGGCATCGGATACCATCATCTACACCACCGGCTCAGTCACCAAACACTAACCAATCTTTTCAAGACTTACTTTCGACTTTTACAGCGCAGGCCGCTGCTGTGGGAGGCTCTGTCAAAACGAGGATGAAGGTTAAATGTCACGCGAGCGAAGACGATGCGCGCCACGAGGCTATTGCCGGTCTCAAGAAGACAGCTATGAGTGAGAATGAGGGTAGCAGCAAAAAGGTACAGCTTACATTCATAATATGAATTCCAAGAGATAACAGATGTCCCAGCTGAAAGGGGGGAAAAGACGTTCCGCGGGAAAACAGAAAAGGGGCAACGGTGGGGACATATTTACAAGTGTGCGACTGCTTGTTATAATGCCAGAAGGCATTGATGTGAGCAAACGTTGCGTTGATTAATGACCACACTTACCTTGAGATCACAGGATACCGAGACACTCAATGAAACAACGGAACCGAACTTACAGCGTATCGATCAGCTAAGCAAAGCCGGCTTTGCTATATTCGGGAATCCTGGCGAATTGGAGTTCTCCAACCAATGGTCAACTCGCAAGCTTGATGAGTGGCTGCGGCAAATGTTACCTGCTGCTTTTGAGCCTATGGATGATGTAGCAGAGGTTGGTGACGAATTTACCTGGCGCCTGCTGAAAGCAAGCCGCTCGCGCCTCTCGCTGCACCGTGAAGTCCCCGATGGATATGATTTTGTGGATGCTAAAGGAGGTAAGAGTAAAGGCTGGCAGGAAAGTAAGCTATACCTTGGTAGGCCTTGAATATCTTACTGTGTCTGGACATCTAATAATAGTCTGCAGTGTCCCGAAAGCGGTTAAGCAGCATCATTCGCGAACTCAAAGGAAAAGATGCATCGACATCAAAGCGTTCTGCCTGTAAGCAATCCATTACCAGCTAAAACACAACCACTGACTTCAAAGATACCATAGCGGAAGCAGAGCTCAATGATGAACCGATACACAGCCATAACACACGATCGAAGAAGAAGCGTACCTCAATTAGCCCTGTTCCAGAGGATAACTATGATGACGACTTTCAATCGTCTTCTGATATCGAAAAGGCTCATGAAAGCAATTCAGGTAGTCTGCACTTCAACTCCGCAGAAAGCACACACTGACTTCTATGAGTAGTATCAAATGCTATATATGTTGTCAGTTCTGATAGCGAGGAAGGGTCACCTTTGGCATCGGCTCTCCCCATCTCACAAAAAGCAACAACCTCTGGCTCACCACCAGCCAAGCGACTCTCTACCCCTGAACTGGAGAAAAGCTTTGAGGATTTCGATGCATCGATGAAGACGGCATCGATGAAGCCAGCTCCTAAGCTCGGTGGATTCAAGAGTCCGTTCAAAACGGCAGATAACCCTTGGGCCAATCTAATCTAGGATATCATTTGAACCACTATTCTTTTGACAACTTCCTCTCTCTTTTTCCTCAAAAAAATTTTTTTTCTTTTTTTTTTTTTTCCTTCGGAATATTTTACACTTGAGCTAATGCCAGTCATTCATTACTTATTTACCACTATGTATTACTCCTTTTAATACCTCGACCTCAACCTAATAGAATATTTCTTTCGTTTGTAAAACTTGAAGTACGCTCACATATGTATGTACCCATTTCTCCCAAGCAGGCAGGCCATGTCCACTTCCATACCTCCAGCCTCAGGCACCTGTACTTAACAGCTTGGATGCATACCTTTGCATCGCTTTCACCATTAACGCAAATATATTTTATTGTTTCCGATGCGGATGCATCATGCCGGCTTGATGCCGCAAGCATTTGTCATGAGGGGCACATAACCACCCATACCCAACCACGTGGGCACACACTCTCGCGCGCGCGGGTTTACATCTTCGGCGCGCGCGGGAAAAATCATTTTTGTGCAATTTGACCGCCATATGGCCACCTTTCTGGCCGCATCCCCAATCTCCCTTCTTGGGTGCTCCATGTCTGTTCTCGTGAGCGCTCGTAATATAGACAGCGTGTCCGGAGGAACACCCAGCCCTGTCCCACTGGTGGATTGGGATTGGCCGACACCAGGTTCGCTAGTGTGCTCACATCACTTGGTTGGGACCTGGGTTGACTCCGCGCGGCAAGGGCAGTGGCGAGCGCCTCAAAACGCTTGTCGAGGTGCCTTGTGGTGCGGTTCATAAGTTGGTGAGAGATATGCAGGCAGCTATGCAAGCGGTCAACCTTGTTCTCCACCTCTCCCAAGCGCAACGCAAAGGGACTTCCCCCGCGTTTGCGGCTTGCGATCTCTTTACATCAACGGGCCCCCTGAAATTCACGCTCGTATAGCGGGTCAGATGTATCCAGAGGTATCCAGTCTAGGGAGGTCTCATCGTGGTGTCGCTGCCGAGAAAGGGCATCGACAGTACTGGCTTGGCGGGCATTATATGACTGGATCACGGAACTCTACGCGTCATCCTCCCTCTTATACCTGCAGTAAAATAAGTAACAGAGCGTGAGCAGGAGAACAGAGACTGACCGATCAATATGGCGCAAGAAGTCGCTTGAGATTCCTGAGGTTCTGCTCGTGTGGCTTCACCCTGGGTAGGCTGTCCCCATCCTGTGCTCTTCGGCTGCTGAAGCTAGTGTCGATCCGCTGCTCATTCAACATCTTCTGTATCTCCTTCTGAACATCCTGGAGGATAGTCGCTCCTTCCGCGGTGAGGGGAGGTAGCGGTCAATTGGCCTCTGTTCGACTTTGAGCTGCGCCACCTGCCGGGCAAGTCCATGTGCAATCATGATGTACTGTCTCGGCATGCTGACCATAACAGGAGTGGAGACAATGCCGACCTGACCCTGCTCTGTCCTGAGCTCTCACGATACAAGCACGTGATGGTGTCTCAGACATTGGTGGGGAAGCTGACACTCTCTGAGACATCCATTGTGGTTTCCGAGACTGGGAGAATGAGGAATCAGTGGTGAACGTGGTGGAGGAGCTCCAGAAAGGGCATTCCAGCTCAGTGCAAAGTGCTGAGTGGTGGGAAAGGGATGGGCTGTTACAGTTCCGGGGCAAGAACTATGTCCCAAATGTGCCTTGGGAAGCAGAATGTGGACTTGGGTGTGCACTTGTGCAAGAGGCACACCACACAAGATGATGGCATGTGCAATGTGCCTTGGGGAGTTCCAGGTCAATGTGTCTGCGAATGTTGGCGGTAGATATGCTTGCATGTGGTTGGGCTGCCAGTATTTAAATATACACAGCATTTGAACAATATTCAAAATAGGTTCTTATGTATGATGCAACAAGGGGCTCTGCCAGAATAGGGAGGTGGACACCTAATAACAAGTGTCCTGTATGCTTACATGAATAGAGGTACATGTGCAACAACTCTTGCTGTTGATGCCACTGATCTCTACAGGTTGGGAAAAAAATCCCTTGTGGCCACCACTTGGGAGAGGGCTGGAGCAAGACCTGGTGACATTTGTGGCAAACTGGATGCGATTCAACATCTGAAGATCCAGGCCAAGGAGATGCATTAGGAATAGAAAGAACAAACCAAGGAGGTAACAATTTTCTATCTATATGTGACATGCTAATTACATGCATGATGCTGGCATAGAATGTGTGATGTACAGTTGGGGAATCTATGGGTGGGAATATGATAAGGGGTCATAGGAAGGTGAATGCATGTGATCATCCTGATATGATAATAGTGGCAAGGGGAATCTGGTGGATGGGTACAAGGATCATGGTGTTTCCAGTGCTGAGAGCAACAAGAGGATGTGACTCATAAGTGTGAGTCATGTCCATTCAGTGCATGAGACAGCGAGGAAGGCCAGGCTGTTTGAGAAAAGCAATGAGTGGGATGAGTGGAGGGAGAGGGAGAGGCAAGCCTTCCATGCAATGGCAGGACAGGGTGCTTGCAATCCAGGAAAGGATGGCTACTGCATTCCTGGATATCCTCAGGGAGGGTTTACTTAAGTTGGGTTTTGAACTGAATTAGCGGCCTCTTTCCACTGCCAGTGCTCAGCTTTGCCCTCTATGGTGTCCTCAGAGTCACCCTCTGATACAAAATGGTGGTGGAGTCCTGCGAACTGATTGAACAGTGAACAGATATGGGAATGGTGTTTGGTGGACCAATTGGATGGTGAATTGAAACAAACAGGTACAACAAGGGGTGATAGGTCAAACATAGATGGATTGTGCCAAAATAAAGGAGTCATGACAGGTGGTCAGGATTGGCTGGTCCTGTCAGTGAGAAGGACCAGAACAGTCACAGCAGCCATAGCGCCAGAGAAGGTTGAGAGAGGGATAGGGTTCATCACATCATGATCATCCTGCAGTGAGTGTGGGTGGTGGACATGTTAGGCTTAGTAAATTCACACTATAAGCTTATATTTTTTATTGCTGTTGGAATTGGCTGAAGCTAATAAATATTACCAACATGAACACTCTAATATAAATCACATGTAACTCATGATTCTCATGATTTTTTTTAGAAAAGATTTCAAGTATCCAATTATTTATTAAAATTGAGGAAACTGATCCACTTCCTGCTTGGTAATAGTACACTGTACAGCTGCTAAATTACATACCACCATGCATGAGAACAGGAAGGCACACAGTTGTATTCACATCCACCCCTCATCTCCCATATGAATAAATGGAACCCAACGTTTGAATGAGACCCCCTTGGAACGCAACTTGTCAACAGCAACATGGAGGGCTTGGGCAGCCTCTCTGGTATCCGGTTGAAATGTGCCTGCAAGGGCAGATGGCTTCTTTCTATAGAGGTATTCATAGAATGCATCTGCAACCTTTGGACCATCCTCATCAGAAATAGACCTAGAAACCATCAGACACTGCATATGGGGCACATCATATCAACTCACCACATGGTTGCAACAACTCCTCGAAAACCAGCAAACAACAGTGTTGATGCAAGATGGATTGCTTCATCAGGAAGAGTCTTATCACCTGTGGCAGTCTGGCATGCACCAAGGAAGGCCAGTTGTACATTAGGTGTGGGCTGCTGCATTATTTGAGACACCTTCAGTGGGCCATCATGAAGCATCAGGGCACTCTCAAGTGGATTCTCTGGATGTTGTCGCCCATGGCATGCAAAGTGGGCAATGGATGTGGTGGGGAGTTGTGAAACAACCTCTTCCACATTTGCAGAATTGAACTTAATCAAATCCTTCTCTGGCACATGGCTTTCTATCCTTTGCAGCTCATCAATGATATATGGAAGCCGACTTTGGCCAGGTGTGTTGGGTTCAATGACTACCATCATCTTGAAGGTATCAGAAATGGGCACATTGCTGAGAAGTGCAGTGATGGTCGGAGTGTATGATGAAACCACATAGTCAGAAACACATTGCAGCTCCCCAGCATTGTATATTCCTGCTGCATGTATTGAAAGGAAGGTAAAAGGCCCAGTGGGGCACCACCACAAATTGGGTCGTGTATTGGATTTCTGCAAATAGGGATGAGCTTGAGTATAGGGAAACAGGGTGAGATGACACAACAGACCTCTAAACCAAGAGAGTGAAAAACAGGGCTTGCCACTGACTCCCACAATGCAGCCAAGACCTTTTGGAAGTCGTCATATTCATGATTGGGTTGAACTCGTGTCATGTTTCGGCTCTCCAAACTCTGCCTCATTAGCTGTAGGGTAGTAGGAGGCAGAATCTGTTGAAGAAGGCCATCAACATGCAAGCGAATAGATGCAGAACGGGACAGGTCTCGGTGGCCTGATGCAGTGGCAATTCGCATGACAGCCACGAGTACAGTCACATCAGCAAAAGTCAGTGCCAGCGGCACATGCTGGACACCATTCAATGATGTCAATATTAAGGCAGCGCAACCACCTTTCCTCGCATTCAGGATGACCACCGGTGCATCGACTACTGCATCCAGCAATGTGGAGATTCGTCGTGGGCGCAAGAAATCTTCAAAGCCTTTCAGCTGCCGCACCTCTTGCAAAGTTGCCAGCCATTTGTCATTGAGATGGCGTAACCGAACTGCCTCGCGCTCCATTGACATCCTTTGCTGTGAGTTATCGGACAGCTCCCGTGACACATCCCGAAGCGATCCCTGTTCAAGCTTGAGTGAAACATCTCTTAGGGTGTCCTCAAGCCCTGGTGCTACTTTACGAAGGTCAGTCATCGGCGTACGAAGCTGCAGGGCCTGGGACCAAAATACTGCACGGCCTTCTTCGAGTAGCTCGACGGCTCTCTCGAACTGACCCGATTTAATTGCACAAGCAGCAGCCGCACGAGCCAAGCCGTCAGTGCCAGACGTCAAGGCTTGCTGACGTGAAGACAAATCGAGGCCTAGCATGGCCAGACGGGGTAGAAGCTCGATTGCAGTCTGATATGCGTCCAAAGCCAAATCATGAGTAGAAAAATCTGCATGACTTGCCCATGCCCTGGCTGCACGAAAGCGTCCAGATGGAGAGGCGGTCTCACATGCCACTGCTTTCCGAAAAGCGTCCATGGCTCTTTGGAGATCTCTTGAGTCATTAGAATGGGTGTATGCTGTCATAAACACAATCCCGAGGCTTGATGAATATACACAGGTTGAGGGATGACCAGCCGCAAGTAATCCTAGTGCATCTTGAAGGGATAAAATGGCCTCCAGGTCTTCGTGTCGAGCGGACTGCTCAAACCGTGTCTTCAGCGCACTTGCGAGGTTATTGAGGGAGGCGGATCGCTGAGGATGTGGTGCATGTCGCAGCTCGAGTGCTTCTCGATGCATTGAAATCGCCTCCTCCAGGTCTTCGTGTCGACCGGACTGCTCAAACCGTGTCAAGAGCGTATTTGCGATGCTGTGGACGGAGGTGGATCGATCAAGATTTGGTGCAGGGAGCAGCTCGAGTGCTGCTCGATGCATTGAAATCGCCTCCTCAAGGTCTTCGTGTCCACCGGACTGCTGACACCGTGTCGAGAGCGCATTTGCGAGGTTGTAGAGGGAGGAGGATCGGAGAGGATGCGGTGCTGGTCGCAACTCAAGTGCTTCTCGATGCAATGAAATCGCCTCCTCCAGATCTTCGTGTCGACCGGACTGCTCAAACCGTGCCTGGAGGCTACCTGCGATGTTGTAGAGGGTGGAGGATCGGCGCTGATGCGATGCAGGGAGCAGCTCGAGTGCTTCTCGATGCAATGAAATCGCCTCCTCCAGGTCTTCGTGTCGACCGGACTGCTCAAACCGTGTCAGGAGCGCACGTGCGATCTTGTCGAGGGAGGTGGATCGACCAGGATGTGGTGCTGGTCGCAGCTCGAGGGCCTCTCGATGCAATGAAATTGCCTCCTCCAGGTCTTCGTGTCGACCGGACTGCTCAAACCGTGCCAGGAGCGCACCTGCGATCTTGGCGAGGGAGGTGGATCGACGAGGATGTGGTGCTGGTCGCAGCTCGAGGGCCTCTCGATGGAATGAAATCGCCTCCTCCAGGTCTTCGTGTCGACCGGACTGCTGAAACCGTGTCTGCAAAGCAACTGCGATGTTGTTGAGCAACGCGGGTCGGCCAGGATGCGGTGCTGCTCGCAGCTCGAGTGCCTCTCGATACAATGAAATCGCCTCATCCAAGTCTTCGTGTAGACCAGACTGCTCAAACCGTGTGTTGAGCGCAGATGCGATGTAGGTGAGGGAGGAGGATCGATCAGGATGGGGTGCAGGTCGCAGCTCGAGTGCTTCTCGAAAGAATAAAATCGCCTCCTCGATGTCTTCGTGTCGACCGAACCGCTCAAACCGTACCGCGAGCCCAACTGCGATGATGGTGAGGGAAGAGAACCAGCGAGGATGCAGTGCAGGTTGCAGCTCAAGTGCCTCTTGATGCAATGAAATCAGCTCATCCAGGTCTTCGTGTCGACCGGCCTCCAGAAACCGTGTCGAGAGCGCAGCTGCGATGTTGGTGAGGGAAGAGGATCGAAGAGGATGAGGGCAAGGTTGCAGCTCGAGTGCTTCTCGATGCAATGAAATCGCCTCATCCAGGTCTTCGTGTCGACCGGACTGCTCAACCCGTGTCTGCAAAGCAACTGCGATGTTGTTGAGGAAGGCGGATCGGTCAGGATGCGGTGCCGGGAGCAGGTGGAGTGCCTCTCGACCAAGTGAAATGGCAGAAGTCAAGTCTCCCTGTTCAATGGACTCGTTAAATCGTGTTATAAGCGTGGCCAGGGTGGCCAGGGAGTCCTAATAGAACGGAGACATTAGCCGAAACCTCTCGGAAAAGTCGCTGTGGCGTACAGGATCGAGCCTACCTCGCAGGGTTAGTTCTAACGCGTCAATTACTAATGTCAGCTCATTCTGAAATCACATGTTCAAACTCAGTGACAGACATAGACGATTGCCGGATAGCACGTACTCTGCGTGGAATGTCGCTGTTATAGTCCATGACAAGGTGCGAGTGCGTGCGTCACGTGTGACGCATGCGCATCGATGGCCCACACAAAGGATTTCCTTTTCGAGCGACCACCGGCAATTGATACAACCGCAACAAACACATACAACTAAATGGGAAACAACGACATTTACAGATATGAACCGGGGTGCTCCAGGAAACAGCCATCTTTTGCCAAAATTGTTATATATAATAAGGCAAGAGCAAGCTTTTTTCGTTGTAAAGACTCTAACACTGTAGACGCCAAGGCTACACGCAATAATGTACCTAAGGCGCCCAAATTTGTTAGCTCGGAGGAGTCCACTAATCCCCGAAGCTGGCCCTAGTTTTAAGTAAACAGTCGGGGCCTCCGATTTTGAATTGCTATTTTTGCGTGTCGCTCGGAAAGGAAATCCTTTGTGTGTGCTGGACATCCCATACTTATCGATATCCCTCTATCCCCACATTTTGCATGCTCGAAGTCCGTTTGCTTCGCTCGTATCTCTAGAAGAGCCTATGGTACAGCTGCAAGTAGCGTCTCTGCCAATTCAGAGGTACATCACCGCTGCTTACTCCGTCTCCCTCCGTGGAGCATACTCTTATTCCCCCATAAAATACCTAAATTCACTATCCTTACCCGTCTTACTGTAAGCCCCGCCTTGCGGGAGCATGGCCAATTCTTGTGCGGCCTTAATTACTGTGCGTACTCGGCTTTGTTCCGCATGTATACTTATACCACGGTTCTCATTGACGATCGATCCGAAGGCACGCTTATAATTTCCGTGCCTGAATACACGCAGAATTTGCGCAATACAGACTTGAGTACGATGGTAAATGTCGCACCGTTACCGAAGGAAGCACAATGGCACAGTCGTTCCCCAACTGACCCCCCTAATTCTTGAGTCCTTGCTAAATGCCGACACGTATACCTGCCGACTTTCCAAGCGTTCCAATTTGCTTGGAAACATGGTAGGAGAGAGACGTCCACCAACCATTTATTACCTTTGCCACGTCTCTTTGTCTAGCACGGGAATACTAAGCTGATGAGCCGCATAGACCAACCATCTCACACGGTAGGAACTACGACGCTTCTGCTTAATTTTCAAGTCGGTGGGGACAGTGAATTGAATTTCATTACTGTCAGCTCCCGATCGCCCATTGCGGCGCACCCTGTCAATATTGATTACTGCCTTGACAAGCGGCGCGGTGCGTTGGTTATGCAACATGTCGTTTTCAAACGCTAATTTCTCAGACACCTATGACCTCCCGTGCTTCCTCAGCCTTTCAAAGTTTGACTGAGTACCCACAAGTAGTTGGGAGTCCCAATGGGACTGGCCACATGATATCCTATTTGTCTGTGACTTTGCTTTGGGCCCGCTCTCCTTTGAACATGCATTGTAGCATCATTCCCCAGCTTTTACATATCAACATGTAATGTTTGCGAGGCTGTCGAAGAGTGCGGTTGGGTCAAAAGTTCGCTTTTAAACAGTACACCACAAACATACAACACCAGAGATAGACACGACCGAATCGTATAGATGACAGACAAGCAGGTTGCAAAGCAGAGAGATCCGACGGAGCAAAGAAAAAGAAGAGGAAAAATTTAATAGTCAAGATAGGACGAAATAATAGATGGCTAGAGCATGTCCAATTAACCGCCATTCTCGACCCCTTCGCTCTTCTGTCGCGGTGTCCCAGCTCTTCGTGGCGTACCCGGCGCAGCTCGAGGAGTAACCGCTGTTAACCGCCGTGAGCTTGTAGCTGCGCCACCAGCTGATTGTTTCGCAGGAGTGGCGTTTACCCGCTGCACCTCCCTGGCCGCCTTTCTGGCCGCATCCCCAATCTCCCTTCTTGGGTGCTCCATGTCTGTTCTCGTGAGCGCTCGTAATATAGACAGCGTGTCCGGAGGAACACCCAGCCCTGTCCCACTGGGTGGATTGGGATTGGCCGACACCAGGTTCGCTAGTGTGCTCACATCACTTGGTTGGGACCTGGGTTGGCTTCGCGCGGCAAGGGCAGTGGCGAGCGCCTCAAAACGCTTGTCGAGATGCCGCGTGGTGCGGTTCATAAGTTGTTGCGAGATATGCAGGCAGCTATGCAAGCGGTCAACCTTGTTCTCCACCTCCCCCAAGCGCAACGTAAAGGGACTTCCCCCGCGTTTGCGGCTTGCGATCTCTTTACATCGACGGGCCAGCTGTGCGCCCTGAAATTCGCGCTCGTATAGCGGGTCAGATGTATCCGGAGGTATCCAGTCTAGGGAGGTCTCGTCGTGGTGTCGCTGCCGAGAAAGAGCATCGACAGTACTCGCTTGGCGGGCATTATATGACTGGATCACGGAACTCCACGCGTCATCCTCCCTCTTACACCTGCAGTAAAATAAGTAACAGAGCACGAGCAGGAGAACAAACTCTGACCGATCAATATGTCGCAAGAAGTCATCTTCACGCTTGAGATTCCTGAGGTTCTGCTCGTGCGGCTTCACCTTAGGTCTGTCACCGTCCTCTTCTCTTCGGCTGCTGAAGCTAGTGTCGATCCGCTGCTCGGTCAACATCTTCTGTATCTCCTTCTGAACATCCTGGAGGATAGTCGTTCCTTCCGTGGTGAGGGGTGGTAGTGGTGGATTGGCTGGTTGGGAGGCGGAACGCGTACTCGGGCGTGCGCTCGTGCGAGAGGCACACCACACAAGAAGATGGCGTGCGCGATGTGCCTCGGGGAGTTCCCGGTCAATGTGTTTGTGAAAGTTGGCGGTAGATACGCTCGCATGTGGTTGGGCTGCCAGTATTCAGATATACGCAGCATTCGAACGATATTCAAAATAATGTTCTTACGTATGATGCCTGTATGCTCAAAACTACTACTCGCACGCTTCCCTCGTTTCGATAAGGAGCTTCTCCGTCTCTCGACAGCTTCGCCTCTCATTGCTCGGTTACGGTCGATCGTGGGCGTGTCCCGCAATGGAAGTGGTTGCGATGTGTCGATTGTAGCTCCAATCGATGTGTTGCCCTTTGCTAGAGCTGTCTGTCTGCGTCGTGGGATAGAAGATGGTGGAAGTAATGGGTTGTTGAACTCGGAATCCAAGGAAACGTGGGACTGTGCTTGTGCTTCCCGTACATGAAGCCGCTCCCGCTCCGCGTCCATTCGGCGGACTTCCTCTTCGACCTCGATATCTTGTCGAGTTGGGGCAACATCCTCCCGTGCTTTAGCTTTCCCTTTCCTGGTTCCGTGAGAGGATGGCGGGCGCGGAGGAGGCGCTATCGCCAGTGTAGAAGAAGGGCCTGGTGCGACGTTGGAGGTGGAGGGGAGTGGGGTAATGATGAGACCGCCGGCCTTCTTTTCTCCCTTCACTACGGCAGCCGGTTTCGACTGCAAACTCTGGCGCGACCTAAGTCCATGATGTTATATGATAAGGACAAAGTTTCCGCACCTTAATCCTCTTGCCATTCCCTGCCTGGTTCTCCTCTTCATCTGGCGCCTTCCTCTTTAATGTTGGAGCGGTTTTATGTCTACCAGCAGTAGGTTTTGATGAACCTGGTCGGGGCGCTAGGGGATCTTCAACGCCACCTCGAGATGATGACGCCCTGCTATTGTTCATTGGGTATTCTTGGCCTTGAAGGGGTAAAATACGGTGCACGAATACTTATGTCGTAGCGCGATGTAGCGCGTCCTCGTCGAAGGAGACCTATAGCTACCAAACATCAACAAGCAAGCGCGCCGCGGAGTTCCAACTTTTTCCAACCGCCTTTAATCAGTGTCGAATTCCGTTGGACCCGAAGCGACTCAAGGAGAGCTATCGCGAGGAATAAGGATCGCCGGTGCCTGGGGAGGCACCACAAACAAAAAGTTGATTGAACTACACCTCTGTATGAAGTACATGCGAGACAAGATCGACAAAACCTTGCCTGATGACTCATCCTCTCCCTCCGCGTCCTCTTCGACCAGAACCGCCGAGGAGTGTCTTAAAATTGTTGAGCGACGACGGTCGGGAGAAATCTCCACAGCTGACGCGTCCGTGCAGCTTTTCAACACTTGCCCTACGATGAACCCGAGGAGTCGGCGTTCAAGCGCTATCTTGAGCTATGCACAGAAATCGATAGGGAACACGCCGTCGCCGCTGTGCGTGGCGGAGACGAGTCGTCTAGACTGCTCCGCGCCGCCGGACGCGCCGACGAGAACGATCAGTCGGGGCGCGCAAATGCGGTCGTGGAAGGAACATCGGATGAAATTGCGTCAGACTCGGAAGTCAGACTCGAATTCGTATAGAGGCATTAAACGTCGACATCCAGAACCTGAAAGTCCGGATCCGGCTGCGAGAAGCTTCAAAAGGCCGGACAAGTCTAAGTACGCCTAGTGCCGCCAGCCCAAGTCAATGCTGCTTGTCTACCCTTCGATTGCAAAAACCTGCTCAAGGCCAATCACCTCGTTGATCTCAAGGCCGCAAAGAGCGACGTGGCTCCTCTCTCGATATGACTGCCCAAACCTCCCAGAAGGGCTCTGGCTCGACGTCCTTACCGACAGATTCACTGACTTGGACAAAGTCTTCACCGGGTATTATTCGCTTGAATCCGACCACAGACTTACTGGATCCGTGGGGAACGTCGACATCACCATGTCCTCTGGGAGCTGAACCAGTAAACCGACCAGGGCCGTCGAAACCCACGGAGAGTGTTACATCGCTTTCGCGGTCGCAAAGCGAGCTGTCCTTTATGTCTATCCCCATCACGCAGATGAATTCTCCCAATACGAAGAGTTTATCATCGGGCAGTTCGCCGCCATGGAACATCCCGGGGACCATCGCAAAGTCCTCGATCTCGACAAGGCCATTCGCGTACGAGTCGCACAAGATAATAAGCTGTCCCTCACCTTATTCGAGCAGTTTGCCAATCTCTCCACAAGGAATTTCGTCTCACAAAGAGGCCCTCCAATCTGAGACAGCAGGCAACCCCGGACCTTGCTTGGGGGACAACAGCCGATCTGTTGACGCTTCAACGGTGGACGGTGCACAAGTGACTCGTGCAGGTATTGACACATCTGCTATCTTTCTCAGGGAGGCATGCGGCGAGAGACTGCGGCGGACCAAAAAAGGGGAATCTTTGAAATGAAGAGGCAGAACAGCAGTGGGAGCGCCCCAAATGGGCACAAAGCTTTCTGTGGTCCAGGCACTCACTCACTACTTCCCCTTCCGCCACATCTACAAAAATTGCTGAGCCATTCCCTTCCGTCCCGGGATCTGTCTCGGACGATGCCGGCCCGCCGTACCACCGAAAACCCAGGCTTATTTCGAATTGTCACCCATTAACGTTGACCGCTTCGAAGCTCTCCTAGCTACACATCCAATCCGGCCTCTTGTCTCTTCTGTCTGTCGAAGCCTAAGGGAGTGAGTCTGGCCTTTCGCCTTTCCGGACGAAACCGCTCCTGTCATGTTCGATTTTTCAGACAGAGACGGACGGCCCTTCGGTGCGATTTGACAATGTGCAAGATTTCGGCACTATCTTGCGAAATGTCCGCAGATGGTGCAAAGGACCTCCTTCGTGGCTTTTTAAGGATGACGTCTCTGGTGCGTGTCGGCGTTGGCCCGTTCCATCCTTTCTGGCAAATCAAGCAGATTGTCGCTATTGACGGGCAGCGGTATGTTGACTGGTGCTTAGAGTTCGGGACCCGTAGCGCCAGTCACATCTGGTGCACTTTCATGGGCCTCTTCATCTAGATCGCTATCCATGTGAGAGGCATCCATGATCTTTTGCACTACATGGATGACGCCTGGTCATATGACTCTGATCTGTGCCTCCGCCTCTACGAACCATACGGCGAACTTTACCCCGCCAAGCAAATCTGACTGCTCTTTTATGGGATGAAATCGCTTTGCCCCGTGAGAAGTCCAAGCAACTCTTCGGCAAAACCTTGCAATGGACTTGATGTTGACCCCTTAGCAATGTTGATCTCATTCCCTGCTGATGGCAAAACAGCTCTGGTCATGGCTATTCGCTCATTTACTGGCACTTCACTTTCGCGTCGCCACCCTCTCGTCCAATGGCAACGTGGATCAATTGAGCGCACAACATTTTCCCTCTGCTGCGTCCTGCGCTCCAGTCTTCCTACGCGAAATCGCCAGTAAATCTATCTCCAAAGCCACTGTGTATCTCAACCGTGCGGTCATTTCCGATCTGAACTGGCTCGCCGACACCATCGCCATATTGAGTGGATCCCGCCTTCTCAACTCCATCGTCTGGGAAGCTTCCGATGCAGATTTGGTTATTTTCTGCGATGCATCTCTTGAAGGCATGGGGTTTTATGTTCCCGAGTTTAACTAGGCTTTCTTTGCCCCCGTCCCTCAGCAGCCACCGTCTTTTCATATTTTCTTCTATGAGGAACTCTCTCGTGTCCGCCCTTGTCTTCACCGTTGGCCTGCAGCCAGCCCTCCGCAGACTCCTCGTATATAGGGTTTCTATGAATACTTCCACTCGTTAAAAGTACACAATGAATATAACGCCTCCTAATGGCTGCTATGCGCCTGCTCCTGACGCAGACAACTTCGCTAAGTTTCCCGGGCTCGGAAAACGCAGTTGCCGACACGCTGTCCCCGCGGACTCTTCCGTGTACAGGTTTGAGTCGGAGGTCGTGTCTTATTCCCACGTTCTCACCGCACTGCCACCTTTCTTGCCGACCTGCTGACCTCCAACCCCTCCATGGACCATAATCAGCAGATTGCCAAAGCTTCCCCTTCATCCTGGCTTGGTGAAATGCCGCCGATCGTAAAGCCGTCTTTGGTACCGTCAACGGTAAGCAAAGTTTGTTCCGGGTCCAAATAATCAAAGGGACTGACTACTGTATCTGATGAATAGGCCCAATCCCCGTCTACTTCTAGGCTTGCCGCAGGGAGAACGGACATCGAATCTACCCCCACGACGCAAACCGACGAGCACCAGCCTGTGCGTGCCGGGCTTAGGTTGCTTTCACTCGGTAATGCTTTCACGCCTCTAACTGCCACCTTCTAACTGCCTCAGCAGATGGCGGCGGAATCCGTGGCTTGTCCGAACTCATTATACTACAAGAAATCATGCAAAGAATCCAGCGCGAAGAAGGGCGACCCACCACGCCCCTTCCTTGTGAATATTTCGACTTAATCTGCGGTACGAGTACAGGCGGGTAAGTTACTTTCTTCTCCGTCGCCATCGTCCGCTAATACGTTCCATGCAGGCTCATAGCACTCATGCTGGGCCGCCTTCGCCTGCCCGTAGATAAAGCGATCGAAGCCTATGGGACATTCGCCTCACAAGTCTTCTCGGAGAAGAAACCATTTTGGAAGGACGGAATGTTCAAGGCTAGCAATTTGGAGAACGCTATCAAGGCAATCATCCAGGAATCAACTGGTGACCCTAATGCACGCATGTTCGATCTAAGACCCAGCAGAGAAGTGTGCAAAACGTATGTTCACGTTGCCACTCGTTCTTGACATAGCTTACCGTAGCCCAGTTTCGTCTGCGCGATGCCAGCAAATAACATGAGCACACCCCGCCTCTTTCGTACGTACAGCGTAGGCAAATACGAATCATTCGACTGCGCTATATGGGAGGCCGCCCGTGCTACGTCTGCCGCTCCTACTTTTTTCAAACGGATTTTCATCGGCATACCACCTATGCGTGAACCCTTTGTTGATGCTGGCCTGGGTTGCAACAATCCGATCAAGCAAATCCTCAAAGAAGCAGAACACATCTTTCCGGATCAGCATATTGCTTGTATCGTCAGCATCGGCACTGGACATGTCGCCACTGCCAGCCTGCCGGCACCTAGTCTGTTTAATAATGTCATACCATTAAGTGTAGCCGAGGTATTGAAGAAGATCACCACGGAATGTGAGGCAACAGCAGAGGAAACTGAGCAGCGCTTCAGATTGGCACCGAATGTCTACTTCCGGTTTAATGTGGAGCAAGGAATGCAAAGTGTAACATTGGCACAGTGGGAAAGGCTACCTGAGGTGGCAACACACACATTACAGCATCTTCAGCGAGGACAGGTAGATGAGATGGTAATGGCTGCTGTCATTGCTCTCAGGGAGTGCCGGGAAGTGATACCTGTGGCACACCTCAGTGTGTACAATTTGCAATGGCTCACAAGTAATGACTCATGTTTTTTTATGGTAGATACTATAGGTGCAGGCACCATCAGCCAACTAACAGGTAAACAGAGAGCTTGCCATAGGGCTTGTCCTCCACCAACAAGCAGATTTACTGGAAGAGTTGATATCCTTTTGCAACTTAAGCGATATTTCTTCCCAGATCAGACATCCACTTGTAATGAGGAACAGCGCATCTTTGTCTTGTACGGGCTTGGTGGGGTGGGAAAAACACAGATTGCATTGACCTTCATTGATAGGTTTTATCAACGGTGACATAATTTACCTGGGTCTGTTATGTTTGGACTAATCTGTTTTATATTTAGCTTTTGGAGGGTCTATTATGTGGATGCAAGTAGTGTGTCCACTATAGAGTCTGGCCTAGAGGGCATTGCTCAGGAAGGGGGTATTGGTGAGACTGCTAATGATGCTCTTCTCTGGCTTTCTGGACAACACCATGGGTGGCTGCTCTTCCTGGACAATGCTGATGATCGAGATATAAATCTGCAAAAGTACTTCCCAGCATGCAAGCATGGAAACATCATTGTGACAAGTCGCAATGTGGAGTGTCGTGTGCATGCACCCAGCTCCAACTGTCATGTGTCAGGCATGAATCCTGATGAAGCAATTCATTTGCTCCTCATGTTCTCTACAGCCAATGGTTCTACAAAGGATCATGGCTTGGCAGCTCTGATTGCCAAAGAACTTGGGTACCTTGCCCTTGCCATTGTACAAGCAGGTGCCTATATCTCAAAAGGGTGCAGCTTGAAAGAATACCTGAATATTCTGCAGAAGGATCGGGTTCAGCTGATGAGCAAGCACTCAGTACAAATGATAGATAATTATCAGTGGGCAGTATACACAACGTGGGAAATCAGCTTTAAAAGGCTAAGTCCAAAAGCAGCAAGCCTGCTACACCTGTGTGCATGTCTGCATTATAGGGGTATTTCCAAGAGCATATTTCAGAAGGCAGCTCTCATACATCCAGATGGGCCATTTGATGACGCAAAACAGTTTCTGCATAACTTTGAAACTGCAGATGGTAGCTGGAATGACTTCCAATTTCAGGAGGTCATTAATGAATTAACTTCTTACTCTCTGATTAGCTCTGATGAGGGAGACAACACATTTTTCCTTCATCCACTAGTCCATGCTTGGGCTAGAGAAAGACTGGAGGTGGCAGAGCAGGAGTATAACCAAGGGTGCATGACACAGATACTAGCACTTTCTATCCCCTTCGAAAATAGTACCGAGGATTATGCCTTTAGGAGAACTCTTCTCTCTCATATTAAAAAGCTACATATTAAAGGTGCAGATCTAGACATGGCAAATAAATTTGCACAAGTGTTTGATGAAGCAGGGCAATGGATGGATGCTGTAGAGCTGCGTGTTAAGGTCATGGAGGGAAGGAAGAGGGTCCTTGGAGAGGAGCATCCTGATACACTGAGTGCCATTGGCAGCCTTGCTACAACTTATTGGTGTCTGGGCCGGTTGAAGGATGCTGAAGAGCTGGAGGTTCAAGTCATGGAGGCAAGCAAGAGGGTCCTGGGTGAGGAGCATCCTGATACACTGGCCACCATGGCCAACCTTGCTGCAACCTATCGGTATCTGGGCCGGTGGAAGGATGCTGAAGAGCTGGAGATTCAAGTCCTGGTGGCAAGGAAGAGGGACCTTGGTAAGGAGCATCCCGACACACTGGATGCCATGGGCAACCTTGCTGCAACCTATTATAGTCTGGGCCAGTGGAAGGCTGCTGAAGAGCTGGAGGTTCAAGTCATGGAGGCAAGAAAGAGGGTCCTTGGTGAGGAGCATCCTGATACACTGACTATTATGGCCAACCTTGGTGCAACCTATCGGTATCTGGGCCGGTGGAAGGATGCTGAAGAGCTGGAGATTCAAGTCCTGGTGGCAAGGAAGAGGGACCTTGGTAAGGAGCATCCCGACACACTGGATGCCATGGCCAACCTTGCTGCAACCTATCGGAGTCTGGGCCAGTGCAAGGATGCTGAAGAGCTGGGGGTTCAAGTCATGGAGGCAAGCAAGAGGGTGCTTGGTGAGGAGCATCCCAACACACTGATAGCCATGGCCAACCTCGCTGCAACCTATCGGAGTCTGGGCCAGTGCAAGGATGCTGAAGAGCTGGAGGTTCAAGTCATGGAGGCAAGCAAGAGGGTGCTTGGTGAGGAGCATCCCAACACACTGACAGCCATGGCCAACCTCGCTGCAACCTATCGGAGTCTGGGCCAGTGCAAGGCTGCTGAAGAGCTGGAGGTTCAAGTCATGGAGGCAAGCAAGAGGGTGCTTGGTGAGGAGCATCCCCACACAGTGAGTGCCATGGCCAACCTTGCTGCAACTTACCGGCGTCTGCGCCAGTGGAAGGATGCTGAAGAGCTGGAGGTTCAAGTCATAGAGGCAAGCAAGAGGGTCCTGGGTGAGAAGCATCCTGACACACTGATTGCCATGGCCAATGTCAGGGGAACTCCATTTGTTCACTTCCACTCATCTTTGCATTCACTTGCATCCATCTTCAGTCACATTCGCCATCGCATTGCCCAAACTGCCATTCCAGCGAACCGATAGTTGTGCCCACCTTGCTTGCTGCTGCCTCCCCCTCGGGCCTCCTGCACCTTCAACATGTTCCACCTCACATTCTATTCATACCCCTTCCTGTCCAATCATCTCCAATGCTATCCCTTGCTTATCTATCCACTCCCTATTATTTCCAGTACAATAGCTGACACCATCTGGGGTTCAATGATTGGGGTAGCATGTTTATAGCATATAGTTATAGTTAGCTGGCAGAGAGGTTCCTTAGAGTTTTCTCTTTGGATCCCCTTTGCCAGGTAAGGAGATCTTCACTCTGTTCTCTTCAGATCTCCTCTACTTCTGGTGCACTGTCTTGTATTTACCTGCTCACTGTTTATACACTTTGGATCTCCTGTCAGGGGTCAGTCCAGGGGTTTCTTTACTTCCTTTATCTTCTGCCTTCCTCCTCCTTCACCTGCTTGTCCTCACCTGTCTGTCCTCACCTGTTATATAGTTAGTTGCTTAGGTAAGGGGATCCTCACCCTATTCTCTTTGGATTCCCCTTACCAGGTGTGCAGGTTGCATGGGAACCAACCAGCAGTTCCCCATCTTACCTTAACCTTGTACTGTCACTACATAGCTTCAGAATAACCACATACTGGTCAAGTTCTATGAGCCCTTGGGATCCACAAGGTCCTAAGCTCAACATCTTTATACCTTTTTGAACTAATATTTGTATTTGCAAATAGTTGCAGTAGTCACACAAACTACAGGTTCACACCTTGCCGTGACAACTGCAGTCCCAATGTCTTTATTGCAATGAAGCATGATAGACCATGGCTCACACCATGGTCTGTCTGGGTACAACCCTGACCAGGAGTGATTGGTGACACTTAGCTCAATGCTGAGCAGGTTAGCCAAGAAGGAAGTGGAGTGCAGTCAATACTTCCTCAACACTGCCAAGAGGCATAATGCTCAATGATCTCATACAAGACATATGCATTGAACGCAGATGAGAATGGGCCCATGCCTTGGCTGAAGGAAGGTGGGGAACCAGTCATACAAAAACAACCAGTTGGATGGCTGGCCACCCAAACACCATAGCCTGACTGCAACATCATCCCTCTAGGGAACATCCACGCCCCACAATGTCCCCAGCCTCATCAGGCTCCCCAGGGGACAATCACATACTCAATGCCATGACTGTGAAGAACCACTATCCACTTCCCATCATTTCTGAACTCATCTCACAGCTTCATGGGGCAAAATACTTCACCAAGCTAGACGTGCATTGGGCTTCAATAATGTACACATAAAGGATGGCAATGAGTGGAAGATGGCATTCTGCACTAATCGTGGCCTCTTTGAACCCCTTGTCATGTTCTTTGGGCTCACGAACAGTCCAGCAACATTCCAAACCATGATGATCAACATCTTCCAAGACCTCATCATGGAAGGGCATGTATGCATGTACCTAGACAACATCCTGATTTTCACCAACACCCTCAAGGAGCATTGCTGACTTCTGTGAATAGTCCTTGAGCGCCTATGGCAGCACAAACTCTATCTTCACCCCAAGAAATGCAAGTTCAAGTGAACAAAGATTGAGTACCTTGTGAATATGGCAAGGTGGAGATGGACCCTCTCAAGGTTGCAGGTGTCATGGACTGGCCAACCCTGTCATGACCATGTCATCCAACCATCTCCGCCACCTCTGGAACACTTTCATGCCGCCTCCAACTCTATTTCACAACCTCATGACTTTGACCCCTTGTTCTTCAACACCCCTGATTGACTCTATTCATCAGCGCTCCTTTCTTGACCTAGCACAGCAAGATACCATTCCATTTGTTCTGCTGTCCATTAGACTTACACTGTAAGGGAGTTACACTCCCTGTATGGTGGTAAGGCCTATTTCTCGCTTAGTCTCGACATTCTATTTTTAGATTCATAGTGATTAAGGTTCGGACACTACCCCCTTTTTTGTTCCACTCACACGTGTCTTATTGATGTGGTCCACCATCTACATAGCTTCCACTTGCGTGTGCCTTATTCACACAGTCCACTGATCGTGTCTTTGTCCACCATCTACATATTTTCCACTTGTGCCACTGCACGGATCATTGTTCTTTTCCTATAACTAGGCTTGTACTTAGCTCAAGAGAGGTATCTTATCACCCACACTTAGGTTCTTACTCAAAGGCCAACTTGTGCGATCCAAAGGTCACTTGATATAATCCTTGCATCTACACCTGTAGCGCATAGGATTCTTACAACGCACCCCTTGTTCTTTTGCCCATTGTTCTTGACTCCACCCTGCACCCCCTTGTAGTCCCCTTGTTCTATATTAGATACCTACTCTGCTTATCAAAGTTACTTCTGCTCTCCATGGATTTGCTTAGTACTACCCCATTACTTGTTGACTCAGTTCTTTGTATAAAGCCCACTCATGTATACCCTCTGTTCTGCAACCATATAATCAACTTCGATACGTGAATCCCCTCGCATTGTCTCCTGTTCTTAGTACAGTGAGTCTTGCAAGCTCTCCCTCTCTCTGTCTTATGACGCTGTCCTCTGGCTCTTCCAACCTTCGCTCTCTGACCTCCGACTCTCGACGCTCCAGCCAAGATCAACTTCTGAATCTTCTCAACCTCCGCCTCATCCAATCTCTGGAACTCAAGTCCAAAATACCTAGGACAATAGTTCATCAGGGGCACAACACATAAGTTGAAGCCATTGTCCTTTCCAGATCCGTTTCTCCAGGATTTCCGTGATCACAAGTTTGTTGAGGGCTTCTCACATCATGCATGGCCCCGGTTTGAGCTCACAAAGACACACAATGGTGATGGGGTGATCGTGAACAGCAGCCATTTGATGGGCTAAAGTTGCGATTCACATCAACGCCAATCCTGCACTTTGCAGATGATAATCAACTGTACTGGGTAGAGGTGGACAGTTCAGATGTCACCACTGGTGCAGTTCTGTCCCAGAGATCTCTGGATGACAACAAGTGCCATCCAATCGCATTTTACTCCAAGAGTCTCACCCCTGTGGAGCGAAATTATAAGATTCATGACAAGGAGATGCTGGCGATTATTCATGTGCTAGAGGAATGGCAACATTTCCTTGAAGGCACTAAGCATTGGATTGAGATCTGGACTTACCACAAGGACCTGGAGTATTTTGGCACTGCAAAGAAACTGAATCGCAGGCAGGCCAGATGGTCGCTCTACCTGTCGTGTTTTGATTTCAAGCTTCACCACTGTCCTGGTGTCACAATGGGGCAAGTCAGATGCACTGTCACAATATTCAGACCATGGGTAAGGTTCAGGTGACAACAGTGATTTGACACTCCTGCACCTGGAGCTGTTCATTGTTCGTGCCCTGGAGGGGCTCACACTGGTGGGGAGGAACGTGGGATTATTCACAATGTGAAGAAGGCGTTTGGAGATGGGTCACTGGAGGATGAGGTTTCAGGGGCAGTCAGGAAGCTGCGAGAGTCAGGTGGTAAATCACTGCAGAGTGGGCTGAGATAGATGGGTTGCCCACATTCCAATGTAAAGTGTAACGTTCCAGATGTCCAGGACCTCATGCAACAAATTGTTACCCAGCACCATGACTCAGGAGTCGCTGGTCATCCTGGGTGCTGGAAGACCCTTGAGTTTATCTTGCAGAATTACTGGCCTCACATGTCGCGGTACATTGGCGAATACTCCAAGACATGTGATTTGTGCCTGCAAACAAAGGTGCCAAGGCAGCCATCACTTGGTGAACTCCATCCACTCCCTGTCCCTGAAGCTCCCTGGGACACAATCAGCGTGGATTTCATTGTGGAACTGCCTGACACACATGGGTATGATGCTGTGATGAACGTGGTGGATTTGGTCTCAAAGTGGGCACACTTCATCCCCACCAACACCATGATCACTGCAGCTGGGGCAGTGCAACTTTTCCTGCAAAATGTCTGGAAGCAGTATGGGCTGCCACAAATAGTTGTATCAGATCATGGAGTCCAGTTCATTTGTGAATTCACTCACGAACTTTATTGCCTCCTGGGCATTTGCATTGCAGCCTCCACGGCATACAGTGTACTACGCTCAAAACCGACCACTTGGTCATAGGCGCCACGCGGATTGTATCTAGCCCTTGGATAATTAACTTAGTCACTCCAAATGTGGTGGAATTGACTCTTATTGAGCTTAGCTAGACCTGTATCTGATTACTTTTCAAAATTCCAACATTTACCCGGGGACTGCCTCCAAAATTTGGACTTTGAGCAGAGATGTCGGAGTTTGTTGTTAGCCAAGTTTGCTGAGTTTGCCGGTCGCCGGCGGTTGCCGAGTGACATTGCTGTGCAGCACATAATAATAGTGTAAAAAATATATCAATTATTCTAGAAAGTATTTAGAAAGGATTGTCTAATATTCCAAGGCTTTATCATGGTACTAGGCCCACATTGGTGGTGAGATCTGAATTTTTTCACTGCAAACTTGGCTTGACTTGCATTTAAGCCATGCCTGTATTACCAATTAATAGAGTAAAAAGACTTTAGTATGATGTTTGGTGCATCCAAACGACTAAATGAACAGTCCGTGCCATCTTCATTAATATCGTCCACATCACTTACTTCCGGAATGAAATCCGGGTCAGCGAAGCTCTCTAAATCATCTTCAATCAGTCCAGGGTCAAAGAATTTAGAGCCTGAAGCTCGTTGAAGCTTGGCCTGTCTGGCTCTTTTGGTTGGGGGAGGCATGGCAGCGAGTTTGGTGAGGTGAAAATTTTTTGACCCAAATTTGGACTGGTCACGTGACCGGACAATTTTCGTTTTTTTTTTTTGAAATTATGCTCATTTCACCCAGTTTCCTTCTAAATTTTAAATTTGGGGGCCTGCGGCGCAATTTGGCGCCGTCGGCAGACTTGCTGCCTTTTAGCATCTAACACTGTACCACCTGCAGACTGATGGACAGACGGAGCAACTCAATCAAGATCTGGAGCAGTACCTTTGCCTCTTTGTCAATGAACAACAGGACAACTGGGACAATATTTTGTCCATGTGTTATGACACGATCCTTCAGAGGCAGGTTGACCAAGCTCAGGGGCAAAACCTGAGGTAAGGTCCAAGGTGACAGAGTGAGGTTCAAATAGGGGAGTCAGAGAGGGACTTGGCTTCAGCTTGTGTGCTGCACCTGCCCTACATATGAGTCCCAATTTCTTAGGTAAATGAATAAGAGTATAATATAATTAGTGACAATTAAATTCACTGAGAGTGAATTAATTTCTAGTCTATTCTTTTGAACTCCAAGTCCAGTCCCTACTACCTATAATTCCTGTCTCCTACACATCTTTTCCAAGCACAGAATCCCCTCCCATGTCCCTTCTGACCATGGATCAGAATTTGTGTCCACCTTCTTCCATACCCAGGGCAAGGCTCTCAACATGAAGCTCCACTTCACTTCCAGTTATCATCCTGAAGGTGACGGCCAAACAGAATGTACTAATCAGACCCTTGAGCAGTACCTCTGCATCTATTGCAACTACCAACACAACAACTGGTCCAACCTTCTTCTGCTTGCAGAATTTGCTTACAACAATGCACCTTCTGCAACCACTGGAATTTCACCAACAAAGGCTACCACCTGACTCTCACCATCCACCTGAATGCAATCTTGCCTCTGCTAGAGCCCAAGATTTCATTGTGGAACTTGACAACCTTCACCAACACCTCCAAGAGAACATATCCACTGCCCAAAAGAGATATCAACCTCCACCGATCAGAAATGTCTTCCGCAACTGGCATTCAAAATAGACGATAAAGTCTTTGTCAAAGCAGAAAATTTCCACACCACTTGCCCTTTGAAGAAGCACTTTGAAAAATACCTTGGCCCTTATGAGATCATCGCTAAGGCTGGCAGTCATTCTTCCACTCTCAGACTTCCTGACAATATGCACGCAGTACATCCAGTGTTCCATGTCTCTATGCTCAAACCTTCATTTCTGAACACTATTCCAAATCGTGAACAACCTCCGCCTCCATCAGTCATTATTGACGGAGAGCTGGAATATGAGATTTTGGAAATTCTCAACTCCAAGCTTGACAAGCGATCCCGTTGTCAACTCCAGTACCTAGTCAAGTGGGCAGGCTATGAAAACACTGACGAAGAGACCTCATGGATTTCTGCCGCAGAACTCGACCATGCCTCTGAACTCATCTCTGATTTCCTCAAGGAATACCCTGCCAAGCCTGGTCCCATTTCCACACAATAATCATTCCGACCCACACTTCCGACATTTTCATTTCACTCTTACACTGCTCAAGTCACAAGTTAAAATCTGATTATCATTTCCGCTAATTTAAATTTTCACCATTTCAATAAAAGTCCTTTTGACCCTACTCCTCCCTCAATGTTTCACCAATTTCCCCCTCTTCCCATCTCTGACCTGCACTTCCACTTCTGCCACTTTCTCGGCCTCTTGCTCAACTTTGTCAAGTTCCACCTCAACCCATTCTTCCGCTTCTGCAACATTCTCTGCTCTTGCACTAGGACCCCCCTCTGCCACAACCCCGGCCTTCCACAGCTCAACATCCATCCAAGCCCTCATTTCCCATACCAATTGCTCCAGGACCATAGACATGACACAGAGCTGGTTCTGCAGAGTGAGAACCAGGTTCTGCTGAATCTCGATTTGATCGGCAATCATGTCGCAGATTTCCCCCTGCTGATCCCTCATGGTGCGCATGGACCCTGCGATGTCCAACAGTGGCAACACCATGGTATAGTAGTTGAGCACTGCTGCTTCTGAGTTCCTGGTTAGTGGAAGCTCCCCCACTCCCCTTCCATTTCCACTCAGTCCTGCCATCTGCCCAGGCGACCCAAAGTCACTTGCTGCAACTTTCCGTCATTTTCTGCGCTCAACCCTTGTGGAACACCCATCCACTTTATCTTGGCACCGCTTGCAGGAAGTCTCCTGCATATTCCCAGACCAAACACAGTCAAAGCCCCTGGCTTTGCACGGGTCGCATGGGGCCCATTCCTCCTCGTCGTCTTCCCGCATCTTCTGTTTCCTGGTCACAGGATTTACCAGACCTATTTCCCACAGATGGAGATCCTTGTTCGCTTGCGCCTGCTGGAACTTGCCTGCTCATTGTTTGTGCTCCTTGACCAGATTACACATGAAGACCATGGCTTTCTTTTTCCCTTTGCCTTCGAGAACCGGTGTAGTCTCAGGTGTATATTCTGACACTGTTTCAGATTCATAATCTACCTTGTCCTACGACCATTCCTTTACACTGGAGACATGGCAAAATTTCCTGACTTTGGAAATATACCAGAAATCCTAAGGATATTCCACATTTCTTCAAAATTTCCCAGTTTAGGAAATTGGATGAAAATTTAATGTTTTGTCAGTTTTTTGGCTGCTGGAGATCCTGCAGAAATTGCAAAGTTAGCACCAACAAATATTCAAGAAACACTCAGGAAACATTGAATTTCCTCTTTCATGAAACTAAATTTTTAGTAAACTTTCCCCAGTTAGGAAATTCTATAGAAACACTGATTTCCACAAGGTTTCCCTGTCAAATGTTTAGGAAACCAACATTTTCATAGAATTTCCAAAACTGAGGAAAGTTTAATAAAAATTTAGTTTCATTACAGATGAAATTCAATGTTTCCTGAGAGTTTCTTGAAGATTTTGAGGTGATAATCTTACAATTTTTGAAGGATTTCCTGAATTCAAAAAACTCTGATAAAACATTAAATTTTCATCCAATTTCCTGAACTGGGAAATTTTGAAGAAATGTAAAATATCCTTAGGATTTCCAGTAGATTTCCAAAGTCAGGAAATTTTGCCATGTCTCCAGTGTTAGGACCATTGCAAGCCCAAGAGGTTTCTGACTTACCATTTTCTTTGCTGCTCTCTCCACGGCCACCTTCTCATCAGGAGCTTTCTTTTCTGCTGCTTTGCACTTCCACTCCAACTCGTGGTCCCACTCCTCCTTCTCCTGGTGTCCCTTGTCTCTGTGCTCCTTCTCCTTGTGCTCCTTCTCCTTACCTTCATATTCTTCAGCCTCATGTTTCTTGGCCAATTTTCTTTTTCATGATGACATCTACAAAATGCTGTTTTAATTCAGCACTGGACATTTTGGAGAAATCAATGTTTGGTTCCATTGTGGTTCAGGACAAGACCTGTTATCTTTCCAGCCTATCTTTCAAACTCCACCACTTTGTTCACAAGTCACATGACCTGACTTGTAGCCTCGTGGGACTCAACCTTAAAGGGGGAGATACTGTTACAACCATGCATTTCCAACTTCCAACACTTAGTTCCACTCCTTTTCTGACATCCTGATACTTGCAACAATCCCACCCCTGTTATATCTTTTCTTCTTTCAACTCTATTACTCGGACCCACTGGACTCGACTCACAGCACAGCAAGACCATATGTCCGTCCCCTCTAGAGTCCCGTTGTTCCATCATGTCAAATATGATTTCCATCCCTTGTTGTTTTACCCATTGTTCTTGACTCTACCCTGCACCCCCTTTGTAGTTCTTGTTCTCAATTAGTTACTTACCCTGTATATCTTATCTGACTTCTGCTTTCTTTGGAACATGCGTAGTTGTAAAGATGTCGATCTTATGGCCTTGGTCACAAGGGCACGCAGAACTTGACCAATGTGTGGTATTCTGATGCTACGTAGTGACAGTATAGGTGTAAGATGCGATGGGAACCGCTGGCCGGTTCCCACGCATAAACTATAAAGTGGGTCCCTAAGGGGCCCACTGGGATTAGGTAATAACTATTGTACATGTAGATACATAGGTTATTTACACCCTCCCCCTCTATAGACAACTATAGGGGTCAGCTATGACTCATAGAGGTCATCGATAATGGAGTCCTCTAGAGTGGCCGACACGATGATGTCGTCGTCGTACGGGGCCGGTGGAGCGCGTGACTCCTCCGGGGGCACCTCCGCGTCATCGGTGGTGATTGGGTGAGGCTGGTCGGCCTCACCACTAGCGGTGGGATCCGCTTGGGCGATGAGGCCAGCGTCCTTGCGGAGCATGGCCTCGACGGCCGGATCCTCAGTCTGAGGAGGGGGCCGGAAGCGCGCCAGCTCCTGGTCGAGCTGGGCGTGAGTGAGGGGTCGCGGCACCGCGGCCCTCACATGGCTGGTCTCGAGGACCTTTTGTTGGCCCTCGCAGGCGGCAGCGCTGAATGCCACGCCGGTGATGCTGCGTTGAACATAATGTTCAATGCGTGTCACTCGCTCGCGAGTGACCCCCACGTAGCGGGCCAACCATCTCGCGATCTCGGCGAGTGGGATGTCGGGGCCAGCTCAGGCCCCCACGGGGAATGGGCCCGTGATGGAGAGCCGCAGGGTGGTGCTCTGAGGCGTCAGCACTTCCCTGGCGTTGACGAGGCTCAACCATTGGTCTGTCGAGCCGAAGAGGTCGAGTAGCCTCGCCCTGAGTGGTGATGCGACCCCTTTGACCCGGGGCGCGAGGGCCTTCAACCACATCCAGACGTCCATGTCGTCTAGGTTGAAGGTGCAATCCGCGTTGTCACAGATGGCCGATGGGATTCCTTCAGGGTTGTGTATCCAACCCTTTAGGATGGCTGCGATATCGTGCGGGGTACCGCCCGCTATCACGAGACAATCCCTTTTGGGATTGCGAGCGCGTTGTTCACACTCGATGTGTTTAAATACGCTGATCATCTCGCACGTACGCGTGAGCTGTGGCATTTCTTTTGCCCGCGCTAGGAGTTCGACAAAGCGTGGGTCGTCGAGCGGGCAGATGTCGTACCATTGAGTATGACGCTGTTGGGCCTTCCCTACCGGTCGTGGTAGGAGGCCCATCTCGGAGATCGGTGGATCTCCGAGTGGGATGAGCGTCCCCTCCCCCAGGTAGGGAGGGTGAACTGTCCCCGCTGGCGGTGGCAGGGCCACGCCAGGCCCGATGTACTGGGCCTTGACCTGTGCTATCTGCCGTTGAAGGGCGGGGTCGTTGATGGTGTGCGATGACGACGCCGCTAGGTAAGCGCTGATCGCGCTTTCCTTCACAATGGCTAGGCCATTGATGGTGTTGGGGGTGCCGCGCAATTTCTTGTGCTTTTTCTTTGGCTGCTCTGCCAGCCGTTGTGCCCTTTCTGGGTCGTATGTCTTCCAGACGGACGAGTCTGACTCCCATCCCTCTGGGACGCCATATGCAGAGTCGGAGGGCGCACTCTACCCTTCCGTCATTGTCATCGTTGGGGTTGGCGCCGACAATTGGGACGCTAGCCCTGATGTTGCGCGCGCCGGCAAAGGCGCTGTCGCGTGAGGTGATGATGGCCCGGCCACTGGGTCCGTGGCCGGGTCATGTCGCGGCCTTTTTGAGGAAGCATGGACCAGGGTAACCTGGGGCTGGGCTGCGCTCAGCTGCTGCTCCACTTCCTTGATATTGGCGCGTGCTCGGTTTCGAGCGCGTCGTCGCGGTCTTCAACCGTGCGTTCCAACTCTTTGACCTCCTTTTTGAGGTCGTGGATGTCCTGGAGGAGCTCTTCTCGTGCGTCGCGCGCGATGTCCCTTGGGAGCCATCCCCAGGCTGCATCGACAGTGTCGCCGATGTCTTCGTCCCGCAACTTGACCTTGCGGGTGCCCATCGCGGCCCTTAGGTGCGCAGCGTAGTCCGCGCATGTCGCGCAATCATCTGGGTGGACGATGGCGAGGGCGTCCTCCCATCCCACGATCATCCAGTGCTCCTGGTCTACTGGAGCACGGAGAATATCTGCGGCCCCCTGCCTCGGGGCCGTTGCTCGCGTTGTGGACGTTGACGGATCAACGTCCATCCCATCTTTGGGGGGCATCATCTTTGTGGGATGATGGTGGTATGCTTCCAAGAAGCGATGCGCCCTCGGAAAGATCCGAGGTGAAAATTTAACCGTGCCGTGGCTGGCGCGTCATGTGGTCTGCACGTGACAGATGTGTCTAGTGGTGTCTGGGGAGGTCGCATGGCTTGCTCACCCCCCGAAGCTCTAGATAGCTATCTAGGGCTTCATGGTCCTTGCAGGACGACATGGGTTCCCATGTCACGTCACCTAGGGTCCAATGGACCTGGAACTCTAGGTCCGTTGAGTTTATCCATCAATGGGCGATAATCTCGTCGATGAGCCACTCATTGTCGTCATTTGCTCCGAAGTCATAAAATGACTTGGCCTCACGACGAGGGAACAATTCGTCGTTGTTAGCCTTGTATCGCCGTACGAGGCTTGAATGGAAGACCGGTGAAATGTGACGGCTTTTCAGCTCGTCGGGAAGATCAAGGGTCACCGTTGAGGCGTCGTTGTGAGCCTCGACGATGCGGTACGGTCCGATGTACCGTGGGACTAGTTTTCTGGCTCTTCCTTTCGGGAGAGTTAGGTTTTGTGTCGAGAGGTAGACGCGGTCGTTGGCCGCGTACCTGTCGCTTGCCGTATGTTTCTTGTTTGCATGAAACGTTTGCGTCACTCGATGCTCTATGATTGCATCGTGTGCCGCCATCAGGTTCCATTTTTCCTGATGTGCAAACCAAGCTACCCCCTTGAACAGGGTGTCCACGGCTATGGGGAGGTCTATCCGTGGCATATAGCCATGGTTCAGCTCGAAGAGTGTGAACCCTGTGGTCGCGCTGACGTTGCTGTTGAGGGCGACCTCAACCATTGGGCATTTCAATGCCCAATCCTTCTGATCGTCTCTGACGACCACGCGCAATATCTGACCAATCAAGCGGTTTGCCCACTCGGTGGCTCCATCCGTTTGGGGATGGAAGGCAGTTGACATGAGGAGCTTAGTCCCCATGAGTCGCTGTAGTTCACGCCAGAAGATTGACGTGAACTTTGAGTCTCTGTCCGAGACGATGGAGTCGGGAACTCCGTGTAGTCGGATGACCTCCTTCAGAAACAGCCAGGCTACTCCCTTGGCTGACACGCTTGTCGTGGTTGGTACGAGGTGTACGAGCGACGTTAATCGGTGAATGACTACCATCAGGTAGTCACAGTCGTTGGATCTGGGCAGGGGCCCCATGAAGTCGATGCCGATCGACTGCCATGGCCTGTCTGGAATGGGTAGGCTGTGTAGTAGGACTTTGGGCCATTGTGGTCCGGTTTTCGTCATCTGACACCTCGCGCACGATGTGCAGAACGATTCTATGTCTGGGCTCATGCCCGGCCACCAATATGACCTTCGAACATAGTTCGAAGCCTTCAGATGGCCGTAGTGACCAACTATCTGTTGTGCCCGATCGATGATGATTTCGATCAGTCTCCTTCCCCCTTGAAGAACAGAGTGGGGGACGGTGATAATGTCCCTTTTGAGCTGGTTTTTAGTCCAGATGAGCCCGTCCCGGATCCCGAATCTCGGGTGTGCATCCGGGTGCACCATGATCTTTGAGAACATGGCGTCCTTGTGGTACGTGTCTCGTAGGACCTTAGACAGGTCTACGCCCTGCTCGACGATCCGGCGCAGGGGTGCACCGTCATTTCCTGTGGCGATGACTCTGACATCATCGTCGTCGTCGTTGCGTGATGCGGCGACGTTTGCAGGCTTTGGTGAGCCCTCGTTTAGTGCGGCAGATTCCGTTATTCTCGCCTCTGTCTTCTCAGCGAGGCGTTTAGAACGTCTTGTCGCTGCTGTACGCAGCTTGATATACCGGTCGGTGGGCAGTAGTTCACCGTCCGGGTCTAAACGCGCATCTGCGTTCACGAAGACGTGGTCCGGGTGATTGTCATCACTTGTGTCGTTCTCGTAGTAGCGCAACATGCAGTCCGCTACCTTGTTCTCCACAGCGTCAACATGTACGGTGTTGAAATTGAACCGGGAGAGAAACTCCCACCATCATAGTGTTGCTGAGCAATGCTGAACTTCTTTGATAAGAAGCCGGCAGGCCGACAGGTTTTCCAGTCGGGACCTTGGCCGTAGACCGCACCAATGCCGGCTTTTGACCCGTCGGTGATCACCCAGATTGGCTCTGGGCACCTTGCGTCTGCTGGATGTAGGATCGGGGCCTTACAGGCCAACGCCTTAATGCTTTGCCAGCATTTGTCTAGTAGTGGAGTCCATTCGAATGGACGGTTATTATGCGCACAGCCCGATAGCGGGGTGGTATACGCGCTGACATCTGGCATGTAGTGTGCCAGATACTGCACCAGCCCGAGGAAACGCTGGACGTCGTTGAACGTCCGTGGCCTGCGCCACTCGCGGATGCGTTGCATCTTATCCTCGTCGGCATGTACCCCTTGGCCATCGATGATATGGCCGAGACACTCCATTCGGACGGAATAGAGGTCGACCTTTTTCTTGCTCAAAAAGAGGTGATTCTTCCTCAGTCTGTCAAAGATGATGTAGAGGTGCTCTTCATGCTCTTGTATTGAGAGCGAGAATATGAAGATGTCGTCCATGTATACATGGACGAAGTGACCTATGCAGTCGCGGAAAATGGCTGTCATCAGCTGTTGGAATGTTGATGGGGCGTTACAGTCTCCCATCTGTATCACCTGGCTCCTAAATGTGCCAAGGATTGTGGCAAAGGCAGTCTTTGCTACGTGATCCGGATGGATCCGGATCTGCTCGTATGCTTCCGACATATCGAGTTTTGTTCTATACCGACAGCGAGCCATATCGCTGCGGATGATATCCTGATCCGGGAAGGGCATGACATCCTTCACCGTGTTCTCGTTCTGCTGGCGCAGATCGAAGACGGTTCGCAATGTACCGTTCTTTTTCGGCACACACAGCATGGGCACGGCCTGCTGCGCGACTGCCGGAATCCACCACCTTGCAGTGGTGTATCGTTCTATCTTAGCCGACAGTTCCTCCCAGAAGTGTTCGGGGCATTTCGGTAGTCGATACTGGATGTGCTTGTTGGGATCGATGAGGTTGATCTCGTGATTGATCTCCCATAGTGGCGGGAGTTCTAATGGAATTCCACTGACTAAGTCAGTGATTCATTCAATCCATTCCTCGCGGAGGCGAGGAAGATCATCATCTGTGAGGATGATGGTGGTGGTTGGCTTAGAAGCCATTAGACGCTGTGTGCGTCTATTAGGTCCCGCGGCACGCGGAATCATTTTCCTCTTCCCCATCACTTTCACCGTCAGGTGAGAGTGTCTCTCCCTACGATTGTAGGGTGAGCTCGAGGACGAGTCATCCCACGACTTGTCCTCCTGGCTTCGATGAGCCAGGTTAGGCTTCGGTGCCCGGGTGATCCCGCTCACCCGTGGCCCCTTGTCCTCGTTCATCAATCCGTCGTCGTCGAACGAGACCTTGCCCGTGGGGATCACTTCGTTCCCCTTGCGGATTGTCCCTGGGCTCGAGAAGTCCAGGGTTATGCCGAATCTCCTCAGGAACAGTGTCCCTAAGATAGCGTCGTAATATTCGACGTTTGCCACGTCGAAATATTCGTCGTATGTCTCACAACCAAATTTGATGGTCGTGTTCGTTCCATAATTGATTGTGGAACGACTGCCTATGCAGGCTAGCTGCAGCGTGATTGGCTGCTCCAGAGAGAATGTCTTCATCCCTGTAGCTCGCGTGAATTCAGGGGATAACAATACCCCTTCGCTGCCGCTATCCAGCAGGCAGTGGGCTTTTACGCCGTTTATCTCCCAGTACCCCGATAGGGTACGGTTCTCACTGCGCGGGCGCGTTGGCCGCGTCCTGTGCTTGCTTCGGTGGTGATACACTGGCTCGGCCGCCTTGTCTGGCGTGACCAACGTGCATGCCGCCATGACTTTCGTGGCGGTTTCGTCCTCCGGCGCGAATCTGATCGCGATGGACCTGTAGGTGGTGTCTTCCACCTCCTCGTCCCATTCATAGTATTGGGATGGCTCAGGGTCCCATTCTTCAGCGGGCACATCTCCGTTGTCCGGAGCATCGTTGGGTTGCGGATCACCCTCCCCCTCTTCATCAATTTGATGGAGAGAATTTTGACCGAGATCCGTCTCCAGATCTTCGGTCTCCTCCTCGTGCCTCGCGGACACTGTCCTGATACTGGACTTAAGCCGGGGGCATTCCGCCCTCTTGTGGCCAGGTTGGCCGCATTCGAAGCACGTGGTGCTGCGGCCCGGCGCTTTTGCCGGTGGGGCAGGTCGCGGGGACGACCCTGACACCTGAGGTTGTTTAACTTCAGGCGGGCGACCAGCTTGTGCTGGGCGTGGGGGTGGCATCCGTTGTCCTGTCCCGCTCCTTGAGAACAGGCTGGGCCTGGTCAGGCCCATTTGTGTCAACGGCTTGCTCCCTGTGAGCTGGGCAGCGCTGGCCGTTGCTGCTGCGCTTTCTGCGCGGCGCATCCCCATGTTGTATTGGGATGCCTCCTCAATCATCCGGGCCGTCTCGAAGAGTTGCTCTATTGAGCTGCTCTCGGCATTGTAGCCCTTTTTGAGGACTTCGTTGCGCAGTGTTTCGCGCAGCACCGACACGAACCATCTCCGGAACGTGTAACCGTCTGGCGGCTGTATCATACGTGCCGCGTACTTCATGAGCCCGTTCAGCATCTCCTGAACGGTTTTCATGCCTTGCATGACCGCATCGAATAAATTCGATGCGTGATCATACGTTAGTGTGTGCAGGAACCTTTCTGAAGGCCTTGCATCACAGTTTCCAGTGTCCAGTTGCGGACCTGTCGATCGAAGCGTTCTACGTTTCGAAGGAACCACTCCTGGGCTTCGCCGGTGAGGCGAGTGCCCACGTAGCCGACCTGCATGTCTATGCTGGTTGGCCCTAGGAGGCAATTCATTTTCAGCCATCGTAGGATGGCTGCCACGAAGATCTCAAACTCTTCGAGATCAGATCCCCCGGCGTATGGCTCGGGGTGAGCCAATTTCATGCCGGCCTTCGCTAGCACAGACTTCTCTGGGTCTGTGTCCGCGGCGTCTGCTAACGCCATGCGGAGCATCCATGTGATCCCGTCGTACGGCTCCATTGGTACGACGTCGGCCTGGTCAGGGATTCCCTGGCCTTCCGTTGGGGCCATGGATCGCTCGCGTGGCTGTGACGCCGCGCGGGGCAGGCCGTTGAATGCCCTGACGGGCCCCGGGCCCGGATCGGGCTTGGGATTGGGAGCATTCCGTGCTCTTGGGTCCAGGGGCATTTTGTGCCTGGTATCCCTGGTCAGTCCTGCATTGCGGATCTGCAGCCTGCTGTTGTAGGCTGCGCGTGCCTGCCGGGCGTCCTGTACGGCCCGCATGAGCTGCTCGTTGGGCAGCTGAGCGGTGTGGCTGTGGGCCACCATCTCTTCAGCGTTCTTCACTAGGAGCTCGAGTGCCCATGTATGGCGGTGCAGGGCTGTGGCTTCTTTACACTGCCAGTGTGCGACTTCGAGCTCTAAGCTCTCGGTCATTGTTTCCGAGTCAGGTTCTGAGGCAATCTGTTGGATCATCTTACAGCTGTCCATTGGGGCAGCTGGCTGCTCTTGCGGTTCATTCCTGAACCTTACGTCCTGTTCGACCGGGACAACTGGCGGTGGCATTCACTGCTTGTCCCGCTCCTCTCGGCATGGGTCTTCCGCGTCGTGACTGCGTTCGTTGGCTGCGGACTGTTGCGAGCTCGGATGAGTTGTGTCGCGTTCTCCAGGTGGGCGGAGGGCTTTCTGGACGCCCTCCAGTGTGGCTGCGTCTTGCAGCCTGATCTCCTCTGCCTGGTGGAGTTCCTTGCCGATTGCCATTAGAGCAGCGGCGGCGTTGTCAAGCTGCTGTAAGGGCAACCCTGGCTAGTTGTGGAGATCACACCACCACACAACTGACAAGGGGAAATACAAAGTATGTATAAATGAATAGAGTATACAAGAGAGGGGATTCTCACCTGACAAGGGGAAATCCAAAGAGAAAAGTCTAAGGACCCCCAATGTCAGCGAGCCCATATTATACTACGCTGCACAGCCAGGGACAACCCTTGGCTCCCACCATCAGCCCTGCATCCCCCTGACCCTGATTGACCCTTGATGCCACCTATTACGCGAGTCACTTGATTTCTGACACTGTTCCAAGAGCGGAAGTCGGAAATTGGAGTGGAACTGGCAAAGCGAATGGAACTGGTGGAAGTTCTCCCAGAAGCGGAATCATTTCCGGAAGCGGAGGCGGAGATTAAATCGGAACAGGAAGCGGAGTCGGAAATGGAGTCGGAACTGGGTGTGGTGTCGGAACTGGAAATGGAAAACAGGGTGTCCCCTGACATCACCCCCCCTCTAGCGTGCTGCGTCCTCGAAGCATGGGACACGAGGGATTGAAAGGCCAATGAGCGGATTCGGCAAGGGGCACCAGGGTGTGTCATATAGAACTCGCAGAGTTTGTCCGGAGCGGAGACATCTTTCTCCGGGACCCATGAATTCTCCTCATACCCTTCCCATTTCACAAGGAATTGGAGTCGTCCTCGCACAAACCGGCTGTCCAGGATCCGTTCCACCACATAGTGCTCTTCCCCATCTACAATTTCCGGCGGAGGTGGCGGACGGGCCTTCCGACCTGGAATTGGGTCCTCAAGCGCAGGGAGTAACCTTACCACGTTGAAGACAGGGTGGAGGCGGGACATGGACATCGGAAGTCGGAGGCGGTATGCATTCCGTCCAACTCTCCGCATCACTGTGAAGGGCCCAAGGTAGCGGTGGGCAAGCTTCTGTGAAGGGTGTGTGGCGCGGATGTCACTTGCATCTAGATACACCTTGTCTCCAACTTGGTACTCCGGGGCAGGGACTCGGTGTTGGCTGTAGTACCTTGCCATGTCATCCTTGGCCTTCGCAAGGGCAGACTTGGCTTCTGAAAGGGTGGAGTCCATGCGGTCTTGGAACTCATTGACTGTCTTGAGTTGGTACTCTGCCTGGCGTGGCTCGAAGCCCATCCGTGGGTGTTGTCCGGAGTCAAGCATGAAGGGAGTCTGTTGTGTGGCAGAATGTACGTGGTTGTTGTGTTGGAATCTGCCAGTGGAAGTAACTCATCCCAGTCATCCTGCCTCTCATTGACAAAGAGGCGGAGATATTTCTCTAACTCCTGATTGATCCGTTCAGTCTGTCTGTCACCCTGTGGATGGTACGCTGTGGTGGTAGCCAGCTTTATACCGAGCAGGCGGGCCGCTCCGAGGGCCATGATCATCGTGTGCGTCGGAATGAAGTGGGACACCTTGCTTACCGAGTCCACGACGTTCATGATCGCATCGTAGCCATGAGACTCTGGGAGTTCAACAATGAAGTCGACACTGATGGTGTCCCAGTGGGATTCTGGAATCGGGAGTGGAACAAGTTCTCCGACGGGCGGATGTCGTTGCGCTTTGGTTCGGAGACAAAGGTCACATGTCTTCACGTACTTTCCAATGTAGCGGGACATCTGAGGCCACCAGTAGTTCCGAGCCACTAACTCCAGCGTCTTCCACCTGCGAGCATGCCCAGCGACCCATGTGTCATGGTGCTGGGACACAATGCGGCGGCAGAGGTCCGCCCCACCTGGAACATAGACCTTGCCTCTGAAGTGGAGCAGTCCATCACGTTCCGACCATTCTGCTGCCCATACAGACCATGAGTGCCCTTTCCGAAGTTCCTCCACTGCCTTCACCACCGACTCCTCCTTCTCTCCATTCCGGTATTGCCTCCGGATGTCCCAGAGCATTTCTGCTTCCACCCCAACTGCAGTAACCCCTTCAAGGGCTTGGATTGCAAAGAGACTTGGGCGGAGCAGGGTCATATCAGCGTTGTCTCCACTTCCGCTTCCGTTATCCGCACAGCGGGATAGGGCATCGGGCTTGCCCATGGTGCGGCCGGGGCGGTGGTGGAGCATGAAGTCGAACCGGGACAGGTGTAGGGACCACCGCGCTTGTCGTTGGTTCAACTTCTTAGACGTGCGGAAGTACTCGAGGTTCTTGTGGTCTGTCCAGATCTCAAACGGGCATAGAGCACCCTCGAGGAAGTGTCGCCACTCCTCCAGCGCTCGGATGATTGCCAGCATCTCCTTGTTGTGGATCTCGTAGTTCCGCTCGACCGGACTAAGGCTTTTAGAGAAAAAGGCAATTGGATGCCACCCCCTACCATCTTCTGATGACTGCTGCGACAAGACCGCTCCGGTAGCTGTGTCGGAAGAATCCACCTCGACTCGATAAGGGCGAGAGTCATTGGGAAAGATCAGGACCGGGGCAGAAGTGATCAGCTCCTTGAGTTTGTCAAAGGAGGCTTGTTCCGGCTCTCCCCACTGCCATCCAACCTCCTTCTTGGTGAGGTTGAAGAGGGGACGGGCGTGGCAGGAGAAGTCCTTGATGAACCGCCGGTAGAAATTGACAAACCCAATGAAGGACTGGACCTCCTTCTTGTTCTGCGGCACAGGCCAATCCAATACACCGGAAACTTTGACTGGGTCCATTTCCACTTTTCCCTCCGACACAATCACCCCAAGATACTCTATCCGCGTCCGCTCAAATTTGCACTTTTCCGGCTTGAGACACAGGTTGTACTCCCAGGGCCGTTCCAGCACCCTCCGCACAACCTCCCGATGTTCCGACATTGTTTTTGTGAAGATGAGGATGTCATCGAGGTAGACGCAGACAACCCCTTCTGCTATCATGTCATGGAAGATGTCATTCATCATCGTCTGGAATGTGGCAGGACTGTTGGTGAGGCCAAAGAACATGACATGTGGCTCAAAGAGTCCTCGGTTGGTGTGGAATGTGGCCTTCCACTCATCCCCCTCCCGGATCCGAACATTATTGAAGCCCCAGCGGACATCCAGCTTAGTGAAGTACCTTGCCCCACGGAGTCGTGTGATCAGTTCGGAAATGAGTGGAATGGGGTACCGGTTCTTGATCGTGATTGCATTCAAGGCCTGGTAATCCTGCACAAGTCTGAGCGAGCTGTCCTTCTTCTTGATGAAGAACACCGGAGATGCCATGGATGACTTGGAGGGGCGGATCCTCCCTGTACGGAGGTTTTCCGCAAGGAATGCATCGAGCTCCACCTGCTCCTTGGGTGACAGTGGGTAGACTTTGCAGTTGGTGGGCTTTGACCCAGGCTCCAACTCGATGGCATGGTCCCACAGCTTTCGTGGAGGCAGGGCATCAAATGACTCCTTGGCAAAGACCTCCTCAAACTCCCGCAGGTACTCTGGAATTTCCACCTCCGCTTTATCATGCTTCAGGCTTCAGCAAGGCGTTGCGAAATATTTCCGGTGGCGCGGATGTGTTCCGCTTCCGGTGGAAGGTTTACCTACAGCAAGCGCTCCCCTTCCGCCAGAGTCTCTTCCGGGCTGAGTCAGATGACTCGGAGTCGGAGTCGGAATCGGAATCGGAATTGGAAGTGGGATCCGGTTCAAATTCCGCTTCCGAGTCTTCTTCTGCAAGGAGTGGATGGGGGCCAGAATGACATGTCTGTATGAGCTGTTCGGTCTTCCGCTGCTCCTGGCACTCCTTCCGCACTTCTGACCGGCACATGTGACACTTGGCTGGGCATCGACTCATCAGTACCTTCCAAGTCTGCCAATTGATCTCCGGGTTGTGCTCCTGAAGCCAGGTAAACCCGAGGATGATGTCTTGCTTCCCCAGGCTGGTGACTGCAAAGGAAGTGCATTCTGTGTGTCCGTTGTAGCGGAGAATTGTGTCTACTATCTCCGTGATGGACCCTGACTCAATGGGGCTTCCATCCACATTGAACACCGGGATTGCACGTTGCAACTTCCGCGTGGCCAGTCGGTTCCGTTCCACATAGTCCCGGTCCATAAACTGACCAGTGGCCCCGCAATCTACAAGGGCGGGTCCGGATTTGACTTCTGCTGTATCTGTCATCTGGATCTCCACCTTAATGACTAGTGACTTGGGGCCAGGGGTGGCAGCAACAACATAGTGCTTTGGGAGGCGTCTCTCCCAAGGACGGATGCAAGATGGATGGGGTGTTGGATTTGGTTTTTGTGTGACTTTATCTGGTGGGTCTGTACTATTGTGACAAACGCAATTATTTCACCTCAAATCTTTATATATATAAAAGAAAACTAATAAAGAAAGCAAAGAAAAACAAAAGAAAAATCAAAAGAAACAAAAAATATATTCATGACAGACGTCGGCGCAGACGACGAGCACACGAAATTTATGTCATGCTATGTTACTCACAAATCGGGTGATATACAGGAGTTCGAGCATCGACCACGTGTGGTCGATCAGGGACGGTGCGCCTATCGGGTGATGGCATCAGCCATGACGTCGACAGGCGCCAGGCCATAGGTACCGAGGGGTACGGGCACCAAACGCTGCAGAGAATAGTAGACTGCGCAGGGGTACAGGGTGTTGTGGAGTGCTCTGAGAAAGTCACCTGCAACACATATATCCAATCAGCTGCCACACAAGAGAGGCACAGAGACAGCGGCCCCATCTCCAAGCCCAGCATATATGCTGGGCAGGGCAAAATCAAATCCATTTTCTATTTGAATCACATGACACGTCTGGCTGATTACTATCCTAACAACATGTGGACAGGGGCTTTGTATACTAGGTACAGATCTTTATTCCAAAGTCCAGACAATCCTAACACCATCCCCATCACCCCATGACTTTATAACTACAAATTAATCACCCCTTAGTTACAAAGTAGTTTTTTCCGACCCATCCATCCAATATCTTGAACACTAGTAGTTACTATCAGTATAGTGTAAATAGCTAGTACAAATGTATGAACGAAATCATCCAGAATCATTTTTTTTCTGCCTCCTGAAATTCCTGTAGCCTTGTTTGATAGCTACAGAGCTCAGTTCTCGATAGTTTACTCTGGATCTTCGTCAGGAGTCTATTATCATTGTTCACTCTATACTCTCCCAAAAGCGAACACTTTTGATTTGACTATTCTTCGGATCGACACCAATTTCTTATTGGCACGGTCACGTGACCCTCTTCCATCAGTGCCCGACGCGCCTCGATAGGCTTAGTCAGCACACAAGAAAGAGACGAACACAGTGGTTTCAACCACTAAGCAATAGATTTCATTCGTTAAAAGGCACTAATTGATATTTTAATCTAAAATGTACGAAGTGAGGGGAGTGGGGGCTTTTCATTCTCTACTTCAAGACAGGCAAACCGGTTATGTACAGGCAGCAGGGGCACACATCTCACCTGCTGCATGTCACAAAATCCGACGCATCTTCCACTTCCGATGCACCATGTTCCACATTTTCGGAAATTCCTTCCGCAGTGGGCACTCTGCTTATGTCCGCGAGTGTGAGGAACTCTGGAAGGCGCTCAATTTTCTCCTCTGTGGTCATAAGCCGGATGTCAAAGGCTTGGGGGCACTCGCGGGCATAGTGGCCTGGTTGTCGGCATCAGAAGCAGGTGATGGTTCCGTGGCCTTTTCCGTGCATGCAGTCAACATCCATCGGGGCAGGGCCACTCTTCAAGGGAGGGGGGCTAGGGTTCCTCATAGGAGCAGGCGGAGCAACTGTCGGAAATATTTTCCATGCGGGAAAGAATGCACTTCCGGGTTTTGGCACAGGTGGAGTAGGACGAGCGGAACTGCATGTCATGTTCCGGTTTGTCTCCACAAGGGCCTCATTTGCTTCCCTGTTTTGGGACACCCTCCGCGCAGCTTGGTACCACCCTTCTGGGTCATCAAAATCCGGAGTTCCATCACCAAGCAGTGCAACTTGGTTCTGGAGTGTCGGATCAAGCCCTCGTCGGAATTTGATGACGGTCGTCTTGTCGTCGTCATACTCCGCAAGGTCGATGAGCTCCTGGAAGCGATCGATGTAGTCATCGACTGGATCCTTGGCCTGGTACCAGCTGGTCCCCTCAAGCTTCATAAGGGCTGTTTGCTGCTCATTCTTTGGGCAGAACTGGCTGGAAAATGTTTTCTCGAAGGCGTCCCAGTCTCGGAAGTAGTTCCCCTTGCCCTTTGCTTCATGTTGGATCACCTTGTTTGCAAAACGGGCTGCGCGGTCCGACTTGAAAAAGGACAATGCCCAGTGAATCTGAGCCTGGTCGTTCGGAAAGAGGTCTCTGACAATTGTGAAGTAGATGCTGCATGTGTTGAAGAATGCGCCTCCCTTCTCCCAATCTCTGTCAAAGTCCGCCGGAGTTGCGGGTTTCACCTTTGCCAACTTCGCAGACATCCTCTCTTCCGCTAGTTCCGCTTTTCCAAAATCCGGCTCATCCATCATTGCATTTCCACCACTTTGTGGAATATCTAACTTAGCCAAAATTGTTTGTAAGGCTGTTTCAATCGCGTCAGTCTTCATCCGGTTCCGCATCAATTCCTCCTCCATATTCCGAAGACGATCATCCGAATCCATGTCAGAAGGAGAAATATGGGATGGGATTTCCGGGGTTGCGAGCTCAACGTAAGAAGAGGGGCTGTCATATGCCGTGTGCGTGGAAGAGGTTGCGATCTCCGAGTCGCTGTCTCCGATTCCAAATGCACCTATGGCGAATGCAACGTGCAGTACGACCGCCGGTCCTCTAGGGGAGAGACTTTTCTGCTGTAAGGGCAACCCTGGCTAGTTGTGGAGATCACACTACCACACAACTGACAAGGGGAAATACAAAGTATGTATAAATGAATAGAGTATACAAGAGAGGGGATTCTCACCTGACAAGGGGAAATCCAAAGAGAAAAGTATAAGGACCCCCAATGTCAGCGAGCCAGTAGTATACTACGCTGCGCAGCCAGGGACAACCCTTGGCCCCCGCCATCAGCCCTGCATCCCCCTGACCCTTGATTGACCCTTGATGCCACCTATTATGCGAGTCGCTTGATTTCCGACACTGTTCTGTGAGCAGAAGTCGGAAATTGGAGTGGAACTGGCAAAGCGAATGGAACTGGTGGAAGTTCTCCCAGAAGCGGAATCATTTCCGGAAGCGGAGGCGGAGATTAAATCGGAACAGGAAGCGGAGTCGGAAATGGAGTCTGAACTGGGTGTGGTGTCGGAACTGGAAATGGAAAACAGGGTGTCCCCTGACAGCTGCGATGCCAGCTGATCGTGCTTGTGGCGCATCAGCATGCTTCGGTGCAGCGCAGCCTGCACCTGTTTATTCAGGGCCTCTGCCGTCTCGTGGTTGATGGTGTGAGCCCTCGAGCTCTTGCTACTGGAGCTCGAGTATTCCGAGCCCTGACCATCGTCTGGGGCTCGTCTTTTTTGTTGTCGTCCCCCTTCAGGGACGATCGTCATCGCTCTACTTCGTGAGGGTCGGTTTGAGTCGTGGCTTTGTGCCCGCCTCAATGTTGTTGCTTGACCGTCTGACGACGGCAAGACTTCTCTGCCCTTTCCTTTGTCTCTGGGCAGAGAGGAATGGGGGGGCGGCGCCGGCTTGTTGCCCAGCATCGTCTCTTCCTTGGCGACGCCCGACGAGACATGGTCGGGGTTTTCCTCGTCCTCTACTGGGGGGACGAGGGAGGTGAGATCTAAGATCTCTCCGTCTTCTATCGTCCTGGACTCTTGGTCCAGGGTAGCGTCAGCCGTCGTGTCGCTGGGCTGCGCCTGGGACGTGGATGTCGAGCTCGTCACTCATGTCCGTCTTCGACTGCGTGGACTCATCATGCTCGCAGCCGACAGTAGAGGGTCTACTGGAGGGTCTCAACAATGTTTAGTCGTCGACGCAGCGATCTTTTTCAAGATTGCTTCGAATCCACAATCGGTTGGTCGCATGGCGATCAACCGCAGGATAGTTCAAAAAGGTGTAAAGATGTTGATCTTATGGCCTTGGTCACAAGGGCACGCAGAACTTGACCAATGTGTGGTATTCTGATGCTACGTAGTGACAGTATAGGTGTAGGATGCGATGGGAACCGCTGGCCAGTTCCCACGCATAAACTATACAGTGGGTCCCTAAGGGGCCCACTGGGATTAGGTAATAACTATTGTACATGTAGATACATAGGTTATTTACAGTAGTAGTATAACATTACACATTGCATCAGCTCTTTGTATAAAAACCCCCTCCTGTATGCTCTTGAATCTGCAATCAGATAATCACCTTCGATATGTGATTTCCTTTGCTCTACCTCCTGTTCTTAGTGCACCAAGTTTTGCAGACCATCTGTCTCTTAGCCTTCTGCCTTCTGACTTAATTTCTGACCTTGACATACTTTGATACTTTCCAACTTCCAGCTTCCAATCCAAAATACTTAGGACGGTAGTTCATTGCGGGCACAACATATAAGTTGAAGCTGCTGTCCTTTCTAGTTCTGACTTCTGGAGATTGTGATGTGTAACATGCCAGAAAGGCAAAGCTTAACTCATAGCTAAGGTTAGATAAAAGGAGGTAGGACAGAGGCAGAAAACCAAGTGCCAGATTACCATGGTGCGTCCCCATCCCAAACCCCTCTTTAATTCTGCCATTGACATCAACAGCATTGACAATGCTGTTGGGTGCATTCATTCTCCTGCACCAAAATCAAGCATAATATATTCAATTCATTGTATGGTGTTTCAATTGCTTCTCATATTGTTCTTGAACCATGCATTCACCTCTCTGGTTATTTTCGAAATTTTCCAGTCACTCCTTATCTCTCCATTCCATTCTGTTATTTCTATATTCACAGGCGGCTGCACCCAGCGGAGTTTAAAATGACTTCGACGCGCGAGCTCTTGAGCGCTAAAGGGCCGGGTGCTTGTATATGCCTTCTGAGACAGGATATACTCCTCTCTCAGTGACAATAAATTCACTGAGAGAGGCGAGTAGTATTCTTTGTATTTCCATAGCATGTTGACTGAAAATCATGCAGTGAATTTAATTCTAGGTACTGTACTAATATATAAGTGACAATAAATTCACTGAGAGAGTGAATTTAATTCTAGCTTTCCAAGAACTCTACCGAAACTTCCCTGCCATAACCCCTAGTTGCCTACAAATGCATTTGACCAGACCCTCCTCACTCAGGATGCAGAGCCCTTGGGAAAAACCTTGCCCAAGGTTAGATTTAAGGAAGTACCAATGTCAGGGGACACCCTGTTTTCCAGTTCCACCACCACACCAAGTTCCGACTCCATTTCCGACTCCACTTCTGGTTCCATCTCTGACTCCACTTTTGGAAATGATTCCGCTTCGGGGAGAACTTCCACCAGTTCTGTTAGCTTTGCCAATTCCACTCCACTTTCCGACTTCTGCTCTCAGGACAGTGTCAGAAGTCAAGTGACTCATGTAGTATGTGGAATCAAGGGTCAATCAAGGGTCAGGGAGGTCAGGGGGGTGCAGGGTTGAGGGCGAGTGCCAAGTGTTGTCCCTGGCTGCGGAACATAGTATAATACAAGCTCGCTGGCATTGGGGGTCCTTAGACTTTTCTCTTCAGATTTCCCCTTGTCAGTTGTATGGTAGTGTGATCTCCACGGCCAGCTAGGGTTGCCCTCACAGCAGAAAGGTCTCTCCCCGAGAGGACCAGCGGTCATACTGCACATTGCGTTCGCCATAGGTGCATTCAGAATTGGAGATAGCGACTCAGAGATCACAACCTCTTCTGTGCACATGGCGTATGACAGCCCCTCTTCTTACATCAAGCTCCCAACCCTGGAAATCTTGTCCCATGCTTCTCCTCTTTCAGACATAGATCCAGACGATCATCTTTGGGATATGGAGGAGGAGTTGACACAGAACCGGATGAAGACTGACGCAATTGAAACAGCCTTACAAACGATTTTGGCTAAGTTAGATATTCCACAAAGTGGTGGAAACGCGATGCAGGATGAGTTGGATTTCGGAAAAGAGGAAATAGCAGAAGAGAGGATGTCCGCGAATTTGGCAAAAGTCAAACCCCCAACTCTGGCAGACTTTGATGGAGACCGGGAAAAGGGATGCGCATTCTTCAACACATGCAGCATCTACTTCACAATTGTCAGAGACCTCTTCCCAATTGACCAGGCTCGGATTCACTGGGCATTGTCCTTGTTCAAGTCAGACCGTGCAGCCCATTTCGCAAACAAGGTGATCCGACACGAAGCAAAGGGCAAGGTCAACTACTTCCAGGACTGGGACGCCTTCGAGAAGACCTTTTCTGACCAGTTCTGCCCGAAAACAAGCAACTCACGGCCCTTACGAAGCTCAAGGGGACCAGGCCAAGGATTTGGTCGATGACTACATCGATCACTCCCAGGAGCTCATCAACCTTGTGGAGTATGACGACAACAAGACAATCGTCATCAAATTCCAACAAGGACTTGATCCGACACTCCAGAACCAAGTCGCACTGCTTCGAGATGGAGCTCCAGATTTCGATGACCTGGAAGGGTAGTACCAAGCTGCGAAAAGGGTGTCCCTAAACATGGAAGCAAATGAGGCCTTTGTGGAGACAAACCAGAACGTGACACGCAGTTCCACTCGTCCTACTCCACCTGTGCCAAAACCCGGAACAGCATTCATTCTGACATGGAAAATATTTCCGATGGTTGTTCTGCCTGCCCCTACTAGGAACCCTAGCCCCCCTGCCTCGAAGAGTGGCCCTACCCCAATGGATGTTGACCGCATGCGCAGAAAAGGCAACAGAACCATCACCTGCTTCCGATGGACAGCCAGGCCACTATGCCCATGAGTGCCCCCAAGCTTTCAACATCCGGCTTATGACCACAGAGGAGAAACTCGAGCTCCTTCCAGAGTTCCTTGCACTGGCAGACATAAGCAGAGTGCCCACCGTGGAAGAAAGATCCGAAAGTGCGGAACATGGTGTGTCGGAAGTGGGAGATGCATTGGATTTTGTGATGCGCAGTGGGTGAGATGTGCACCCCTGCTGCCTGTACATAACCGGTTTGCCTGTCTTGAAGTAGAGAATGAGAAGCCCCTACTCCCCTCACTTCATGCAGACCCACCAGATAAAGTCACACAAAAGCCGAATCCGACAGCCCATCCATCCCACATCCGCCCTTGGGAGAGATGCCTCCCAAAGTTCTATGTTGTTGTTGCCACCCCTAGCCCCAAGTCACTGGTCATTAATGTTGAGATCCAGATGACAGACACGGCGAAAGTCAAATCCGGACCCGCACTTGTTGATTGCGGGGCCACTGGTCAGTTTATGGACCAGGACTATGTTGAGCAGAACCGACTGACCACACGGAAGTTGTAACATGCAATCCCAGTGTTCAATGCGGATGGAAGCCCCAATGAGGCAGGGTCCATCATGGAGATAGTAGACACAATTCTCCGCTACGATGGACACACGGAATGCACTTCCTTTGCAGTCACCAGCCTGGGGAAGCAAGGCATCATCCTTGGGTTTACCTGCCTGCAGGAACACAACCCGGAGATCAACTGGCAGACTTGGAAGGGCTGATGAGTTGATGCCCAGCCAAGTGTCACATGTGCCGGTTGGAAGTGCAGAAGGAGCGTCAGGAGCAGTGGAAGACCGAACAGCTCATACAGACATGTCATTCTGGCCCCCATCCACTGCTTTCAGAAGAGGATTTGGAAGCGGAATTCGAACCAGTGTGAGGTACATAGTGTTGGGTGCATTTATGCTCCTGCACCAAAATCAAGCATAATATATTCAATTTATTGTGTGGTGTTTCAATATTTTCTCATACTGTTCTTGTACCATGCATCCACTCCCTTGCTTATTTTCGAAATTTTCTAGCCACTCCCTATCTCTCCATTCCATTCTGTTATTTCTATTTTCATAGGCGGCTGCACCCAGCGGAGTTTGAAATGACTTCGACGCGCGAGCCCTTGGGCGCTAAAGGGCCGGGTGCAAGTATATGCCTTCTGAGACAGGATTACACTCCTCTCTCAGTGACAATAAATTCACTGAGAGAGGCGAGTAGTATCTTTCATATTTACATAGCATGTTGACTGAAAATCATGTAGTGTATTTGATTTTAGGTATTGTATTAATACATCAGTGACAATAAATTCACTGAGAGAGTGTATTTGATTTTAGCTTTCTAAGAACTCTACCGAACCTTCCCTGCCATAGCCCCTAGTTGCTAACAAGGGTTATGGGCCCCGCAGACACTTCGCAGAAGCTTTTGGGTGTGGAGAAGCTTGCAACAGATGGAAGTAATTGGCCTCTGTGGCGAGCTACTCTCACAAGTTATTTTGAGTCCAAAAATCTACTCAGGCATATAGAAGGGAGAGCCATTCGACCTCCTGATCCTCCAGTCATGCCCCCAGGCCATATTCTCACAGAAGCTGAGGAAACTCAGATAGAGAAGGCTGAGGAGAAGCTGGAGAAATATCTTGCCAGAGAAGGACAGGCAAAAACCCAAATAATCGTCTCAGTGTCAGAGTCACTAGCCCTGATGCTACAGAAGAGACATACAGCAAAAGAAGTCTGGGATGCATTGGTCAATGAGATGACCAAAAAGCCCAAGATGGTCCTCACCAACCTACAGAGACAGCTTCGCAGTATGAGGTGTCCTGAGGATGGAGACTTGAGAGATCACTTGGACAAGGCCCAAGACCTCTATGCTCGTCTCAATGAGATGGGAGCCAGAATTTCTGAAGGAGAGTTCACCGACATTATCCTTGCATCACTTCCATCCTCCTATGAGGCAGTTATGAATGCCCTTACCACGTCGCTCGAAGAATGTGGAATGCCCTTAGTGCCTGATGATATTATCAGAGTACTAAAGGCTCAATACGATAGGAGAAAGACCCTCAATATTTCACAAGAAGAGCAGGCATTTATTGGTTCATCTACGAAAGGGCAGAAGGGCCGGAAAGACCCGAAGGTGTCTACATGCACTAATTGCCACAAGCCTGGACATGCTATAGAGAGTTGCTGGGCTAAAGGAGGTGGTAAAGAAGGCCAGGGGCCACGTCAGAAGAAGAAAGCGAAAGCCAAAAAGAAGAAGGGCAAAGCCAAGGCGAATGTTGCCGAAGAAGTGTCCTCTGAGGAGGATGAGAGTGGCAGTCCAGCCGCTTTCGCCAACTTCGACTGCTCTAATTTGAGTAGTTTATCTCTGGACACTGTTGTTATCCTCGACACTGGAACGACCGCACATATGACCCCTCACAAGAATTTATTGAGGGATTACAGTCCATTCTCACAGCCGCGCACAATTCGTGCAGCCAACAAAGGCACTTTTGATGCCTTCGGTTCAGGCTCACTCGTGCTATCTAACAAGGTTGGAGATAAGACTGTGAACATTACATTGAAGGATACGTTCTACGCCCCAAAAATGGCTGTTACCCTCATCTCGATCGGCCGGTGCGATGATGCAGGCTATAACACACAAATAGCTGATCAGAAATGCACAATATCCAATCGTAAAGGCAGGATATTGATGCAAGCACCGAAGCTGAATGGCTTATATCGATTTGATTTACAACACACAAGTGCCGAAGCGCATGTATGCGCATCAGCCATGGAAATACATCAAAAAAAATGGGGCACATTTCACAAAAGTCCCTACAGCATTTGCTCAACCGTGGCATGATATTAGGCATTGAATTGAGCTCAAAAGGTGACAAGGTTGTTTGCGATGCGTGCATTCAGGCGAAGATTGCACGCAAATCACTTCCTCAGGAACCCAGAAGCCGATCATCAAAATTCGGTGACAGAATTTATTCTGATGTCTGGGGACCAGCGAGACACTCCACAATTGACAAGAAATCCTATTATGTGTCTTTCATTGACGACTACTCAAGAGAATCGGTTATCTATTTGATGGCAAACAAATCGGAAGCATTTTCAAAATACAAACTCTACGAGGCCTTGATGCTTCGACAGAGGAATATGCACATCAAAGCACTTGTTTCCGACAGAGGGGGCGAATACACAAGCTCAGAATTTGAACAGCATTTGGCCAAGCAAGGCACGAAGCATCGGTTAACCGTGCACGACACCCCAGAGTCGAATGGTGTTGCTGAACGTTTAAACCGAACTCTAGTTGAAAGAGCTCGTGCCATGCTATTGGAATCAAGTCTTCCTAAGACTCTATGGGGGCATGCAATTTTGCACGCCAACTATCTTAGGAATCGGACACATACAAGAGCTTTGCCAGACAAAACCCCTTTTGAAATGATCCATCACGAGAAACCGAACCTGAAAGACATACATGTGTGGGGAATTGAAGTCTACGTTAAAGTCAAACAGGGAAACAAACTAGAAGCCCGTGCCAAAAGAGCTCGGTGGATAGGAATCTCTGGACAGAGCCATGGTCACTGCATCTACTGGCCTGACTCTCAGAAGGTTTCTGTCGAGTGGAATGTTATATTTGACTCAGAGATGAAGGGGGGCAAAGCTCCAATCATTTCTATTGAAGAGTCACAGCTACCTACGTCCAGAAAAATGGTACAGGCCATCTCGGCGCCAGCACCTATGCCTAGCCGCTTAGTCAGCGAAGAGGCAAAGATCGAGGAAATTGATGATGATGAACCAGAGGAACGTCTGAAAGAGCTGCAACCCAGTCAGACTGTTGATGCCAGACCTAAAGAAGCTGCTCCAACAAGGAGAAGCGAGAGAATCCGTCAGCAGCAGGTGCAGCCGGCCCCAAGTGGTCCCGTGACAAGATCTCAAACTAAGAGACATGCTGGTGCAGATATCACTACACTAGCTTACGAGGACATTGAGGACCATCAAGACAAATTATTCGAACAAGATTTATCCTCTGTCACTGACGGCATCAGTGATTATAACCTTGCCATCAGTACACTTTCGACCTCCGATCAAAACAAAGATAATGTGCTGCCGGATTTGAATCAGACCGAGCCTAGCAATGCAGATGAAGCCTTAAATGATCCTATATGGAAAGCATCGATGGATAAAGAGTATAAGGTGCTACTCGACAAAGGTGTATGGGAAGTGGTTAAACCACCTCCTGGGGCAAATATTGTCGGAAATAGATGGGTATTCCTCTGGAAACGCAATCCAGAAGGTGAACCCATCACACCTAGATCGAGGATGGTCGCCCAAGGCTTTACGCAAAGTTTTGGAGTCGACTACAATGAAACCTATGCACCTGTTGCTCGGATGACTTCCTTACGGATTATATGTGCCATTGCTGCCAGAAACAACTGGCCTATTCATCAAATGGATGTGGACAGTGCGTATTTGAATGCTACACTGCCAGAACCTATTTACATGAGACAGCCGTATGGATATGAGACCGGAGACAAAGATGATGTCCTCCTGCTGAAGAAAGCACTTTACGGCCTCAAACAGTCTGGAAGGGAATGGTACAAACGTCTGAGTGGTGAATTTCTCAAGTTAGGATTCACTAAATCAGCTTCGGATGGAGCTGTATTTTGCAGACGTGGACCGAGAGGGCATGCGATTATTGCAACGGCGGTAGACGACCTCACTATCACAGCTGAGAGTCAACCAATCCTCGATGAGGTAAAGCATGACCTTGCCCAGGTTTTTAGTATGAAAGACCTAGGCGAGATTCACTGGCTTTTGAACCTCAAAATCGAAAGAGATTGGAATAACAAATCGATTGCAATATCACAAGCCGCATACATCCAAAAAATCATCAAAAAATTTAATCTGGATGATGCCAAAACATTTTCCACGCCTCTCGACCCAGCCGTTAAATTATCCAGGGACCAATGCCCTTCCACAGATGAAGACAAACAGAAGATGTCAAGAATTCCATACAGACAAGCGATAGGATCATTGATGTGGGCAGCAGTAGCCACTCGACCGGACATTGCGTTCGCAATGTCATTACTTTCTCAATTCCTCGAAAACCCAGGTCCAACACATTGGCATGCAGTCAAACGTGTCTTTAAATATCTAAAAGGCACGATGGACTACAAATTGACACTTGGGAAGAATCGAGACGGCCTCATTGGGTATTCAGATGCGGATTGGGCTTCTCAAGAGCACAGGCACTCATACTCGGCTTATATTTTTCAGATTGATGGAGGGACAGTATCATGGAGTTGTCAAAAACAATCCATAGTAGCCCTATCATCAACTGAAGCCGAATTTGTTGCTCTGACTCATGCGAGCAAAGAAGCCTTATGGATGCGCCACTTTATTTCTGAAGTGTTCCGACCACTGAATTGTCCCATCAAACTTTATTCAGACAATCAATCAGCCATTGCCATTGTCTATGGCACTCAACAACACACGAGGACCAAGCATTTCGACATTAGATTATATTTCATCCGAGATATAGTCGAAGACGAAGAAATTAAGCTTGTGTACCTACCAACGGAACACATGCTAGCCGATCTTCTCACTAAAGGACTTCCTAGTCCTAGAGTGAGAATCCTCAACGAGAAAATCGGAATATATTAAGCTTGAGGGGGCGTGTTGGGTGCATTTATGCTCCTGCACCAAAATCAAGCATAATATATTCAATTTATTGTGTGGTGTTTCAATATTTTCTCATACTGTTCTTGTACCATGCATCCACTCCCTTGCTTATTTTCGAAATTTTCTAGCCACTCCCTATCTCTCCATTCCATTCTGTTATTTCTATTTTCATAGGCGGCTGCACCCAGCGGAGTTTGAAATGACTTCGACGCGCGAGCCCTTGGGCGCTAAAGGGCCGGGTGCAAGTATATGCCTTCTGAGACAGGATTACACTCCTCTCTCAGTGACAATAAATTCACTGAGAGAGGCGAGTAGTATCTTTCATATTTACATAGCATGTTGACTGAAAATCATGTAGTGTATTTGATTTTAGGTATTGTATTAATACATCAGTGACAATAAATTCACTGAGAGAGTGTATTTGATTTTAGCTTTCTAAGAACTCTACCGAACCTTCCCTGCCATAGCCCCTAGTTGCTAACACATAGCTGTCCTGTGTCAAGAGTGGGGTCCCATTCTTCTCTTCCTACCCGACATCTCTAGCTACTTATGTAGTGTAACTAGAACAATGACGAGAGAACAATGGCAGAAGAACAATAAAGTTCGCACTTGTGGGTGCCTGTGTGCATGTCCGATCTCTCCTTATCCGCAACTAGACAGCGTAGCTGTCTTACATCTCCTCCCACCCTTCGAAAGAACTGGTAACTCTCTTCTCACTATCACCATACTCCGTAGTTTAACAGGAACCTCCGCAGGAGTTGGATCAGGAGCGGACCGGGTGCGAGTGGTTGAGCTTCCGGGATGACAGCACGGGAAGCGGGCATGTGTAGCGACATGGTCGCATGGATGGCAGTTGTGCACGGGCTGCGCTGCGGTCTCGCGGGGCCACGCTGCTGCGTCGTTCGTTTGCATCGTGTTCTCACGAGTCGACACGTGGGCTATGTGTGTGCAACTCCGTGTGCTATTGGGGCTCGGTTCTCCTGTCGCGTGCATGGTGGGTTGCTTGAAGTCCCAACTGTCATTTTGATTGCTGACACGGGTGGCCGCAGTCATCATGGGCATGTGTCTGTTCAGCTGCATGAGGTAGTGGCGCCGCAGCATTGGCAACCATGTGCATGTGTCACATCCCGGCGGGTTGTCGTGCGGATTGCGGTTGTGTGCACGCTCGCTAGGGTCTCAGTCAGGGTCTCTGCAGTCTCGTGACTCCTGAGGACAGTCCCTCTGTCCGGTGGTTGCAGGTGGAGTGCGCGTAGGAGGCGTCTGCATGCACAGTGTGGACGAGGAATGCATTGGTGCGTGCTGACTGCGTGAGGAAGTGAAAGCAGGCGTCGGATGGATGGGAGATGGTGGGAAAGGCTGCCATGTATGAAGGCGCGCAGCGTGCTTTGTCTCTCTGCGCTGTGGCATCGGCGATCGGGCTCGCAAGGTCGTCATGGGCAGCATCATAGCCTGCGTCTGAGTGGGTGGCTGCTGCTATGGCATTCTGTGTCTGAGCCCCAGTCTCCGGTGACCATGTTGCACCTCCATACGCCTGAGACGTACTACTTTGAGTGTTTGCCATGATATCACGTGTTGATGTGCGATGATCGTGTGGGGCAGTGAGTAGAGGGAACATGTGAGAGGGTGGCAAAGGTGGCCGTGTAGGGTGGCGTGCGTCGACGAGGTTGCTATCGACGGCACCAAAGCTTACGGTTGCGCTGGTCGTGTCCCTGTGGGTCCTTGAGGCATGAGAGTGTGTGTTGGTTCATGGCTGCCTCGTCACATCACGTCTCTAGATCATGGCCTCGAGGGTCGGTCCCGCGCTATTGCCGTGGCTGGCGCCAATGCCTGTGTTTGTTCTGGCCATAGCTTTGAATGGTACTCGTAATCTGTGTGTGTGGCCTTGCAGGTATTCCCAGTTTCGTTGCGAGGTGGATTAGGACAGTGACGAATGAAGAAAATACAAGATAAACAAGGGTGTAATGGTCCTTGCATACCAATCTGAGACCTCAGGTGTAGCACTGTTTCTGTCCCAGTCGTAAAATGTCGTTCCAGGAGCTCAGGCGTGAGTGGCCATTTCTGTCCCAGCTGTAATGTCGTTCCAGGACCTCAGGTGTAGCACCGTTTCTGTCCCAGCTGTAATGTCGTTCCAGAACCTCAGGCGCGAGGGCCGTTTCTGTTCTGGTGTAAGTTTCAAAAGCGTCTGTTTACTGTCATTTGATGCCCGAACGAAGCATCATGGGTTGTCATAGGGTGAAACTGCCGCAGTGAGATATATGAAGTAGAAGTGGTGCTTGTAAAGAATGTGCCACAGAGTGGAGATTAGGTGATAATAGAGGCGGCGTTGTGAAGACCGAAGAATCCACCACGTTCGACGCGGGGCACACCAGTATGTGAGGTACATAGCTGTCCTGTGTCAAGAGTGGGGTCCCATTCTTCTCTTCCTACCCGACATCTCTAGCTACTTATGTAGTGTAACTAGAACAATGACGAGAGAACAATGGCAGAAGAACAATAAAGTTCGCACTTGTGGGTGGCACTTGTGGGTGCCTGTGTGCGCGTCCGATCTCTCCTTATCCACAACTAGACAGCGTAGCTGTCTTACACCAGCTCCCAATTCCAATTCCAATTCCAATTCCAATTCTGACTCAGCCCGGAAAACACTCTGGTGGAGGGGGAGCACTTGCTGTGCATAAACCTTCTGTTGGAAGCAGAACACATCCACACCACCAGAAATATTTTGCAACGTCTCGCAGAAGCCTATGATAAATAGAGGTGGAGATTCCAGAGTACCTGCAGGAGTTTGAGTTGAAGCCTGGGTCAAAGCCCACCAACTGCAAGGTCTACCCACTGTCCCCCAGGGAATGTCAGGGGACACCCTGTTTTCCAGTTCTGACACCACACCAAGTCCCGACTCCATTTCCGACTCCGCTTCCGCTTCCATCTCCGATTCCGCTTTCAGAAATGATTCCACTTCGGGGAGAACTTCCCCCAGTTCTGTTCGCTTTGCCAATTCCACTCCACTTTCCGACTTCTGCTCTCGGGACAGTGTCCAAAGTCAAGCGACTTGCATAGTATGTGGCATCAAGGGTCGATCAAGGGTCATGGAGGTCAGGGGGATGCAGCGTTGATGGTGAGTGCCAAGTGTTGTCCCTGGCTGTGGAGCATAGTATAATAGGGGCTCGCTGGCATTGGGGGTCCTTAGACTTTTCTCTTCAGATTTCCCCTTGTCAGTTGTGTGGTAGTGTGATCTCCATGGCCAGCTAGGGTTGCCCTTACAACCGAGGCTTAGTGGCACCGAGGTCATCAACATGTGGAAGCCATGGCAGGAAGGCCCAAAGACCGGCAAGGTGAATCCCTTCTTTTGATTGATTTCATCACCTCGCTAACTCTTGGTAGTATACTCAGATGCTTTTTGCATACCACTCCACCGACTTGTCCCTGTATGGGTACAAGCTCGCTGATGGCAGACCTCGCGAGTCGCAACTCGCAAGGAAAGCCGAGGAGATGTGTACCTGCTGTCATGACCAGTCATACACCTGCTGTAACATTGCCCATCATTGCCAAGGTCCTGGCAAGGCGAGCAAGGGGAAGGAGGTTACGAAGAGGAAGTGGGACGAGTATGAAGAAGAGGGTGAGGTAGAACTGAGGCTGAGGAAGGAGGCCAAGGTTCATCACAAGGTCAAGGAGGTGGAGTTCAGTGAGGACTGGGTGCCAGCTGACCATAGAAAGGGGATGTCTATGGTAGAAAGGGCCCGGATATGTATCTTACATATGATACATAAGTACGTTTGAGCACGGAGGAATATGTAGACTTACACAGCCACGCGCGCGACTACGTGGGCTACGGTAGACCACGTGACGCGACGTGCTGGTGGCGCTGCTACCAGAATTTCGGGTTTTTCCTGATGTTACCGGTGTTCTAAGCGAGTGGGATTCTGATTCACGACAGCGGATGACTGCAAAAACATGCCAGAGGTCCAATACCGTATATTCTTGTTAGGTCACGTTGTCTCCATACTAGTATGCCATACCAAGGTAGAACAGCAAACACGTCGCAGATCACCTCACCAGCTTCCATCATCATAGATGATACACCGAGTGCACACTATCGCGGATACCATGTCATGGTTCTCCAGTTGAAACTCAATGGTCTCTTCATACGACCTCTTCTCACGTAGGAATTGGTTATTACATACGATTTGCCTGGGTAGCATGGTCGCTAACTTGATCCGTTTAAAACTTGTCGTCATGCAAGCACACTTGGCACTCATTGACGACTCAGTGCCGTGTCAGCGCCACACCACATGAAAACCACCTGCGACAAGCTCACTGATGTATGTTAAGGTGACGCTTCCAGTGTGTTGTTGAAAAGGAAATGAGATGAGATGAGATGATATAAGAGATCTAGCCTGGCCAGCTCAACGCCATGCATGTGGCTGTAATTATATAGCGATGCTGAATGATCTTGGCAGAGGTATAAGCTTGTGTCAATGTTGCTGAATACTGTATGGGGCCAAAAGCAAGGCTCAATTGCTCGGCCTAGCCAGGCTAACTATATCTGACGCGTCGATGTTGTATTGCTAACTTTAATTCTCTTCCATCCAATGTTCAATCAGACCCTTCCACCTTGTAATTGTGCCATGTATCGGCACTGATACAGCATGCTATGAATATCTGTTGACCTGGTAGCACCCATGGCCACAATCTTATAAAGACACCTTCTGCGGTCTGCTACTACAACCCCACATCGCTATGCAAACCTTAGTCCCTCGTCTGCATCCTAGTTCTCTTTCTTGTACCATGGCTCAGGCGGATCCCTCGGCTATTATCCAGATTCTATCAGACGAGCATGTGCGTACTACATTGAGTGTGATGCAGAAGAACTTACCTGAACTAGCTTTGCTTTCATATCTGTCGACTTCGCAGCGCTTGGTATGTGTACTTGTCCGCTGTCTAATACCACAATTTAAATAGCTAGTTCCACAGCACTGCTCATATATGACACTTTTCTCACACTGCCATTGGAGATCAGGCACATTTGGCACAAGAACGTCAAAATCGGCACCATTCTCTATATACTCGCTCGTTACCTGCCTTTGGTTGTCTTTCTTATTATTACATATGCCAATCTATCTAACATATCCCTTGAGGTGATTACCAAGGTTCTCATGTGTAACAACCCTACTGATTTGAATGAGGATCTAGTATGACTTTCATTCCTTATGAAGAAGCAACATAGTGACTCACATGTTTGAAGGAAATGTAATACTATAATTCACCTAGGTGATGCTCTCAGTGTCCCTTCTCTGATTGGAATACAGGGTGTGTGATAATACCCATATATTTTCAATTAGAGATATTAACACAATTTACTTGCCTAGGCCTTCTGCTAGCTCATACCTATGCTATCTCCTTTCAGAATCAAAGAGTTATGGCTGTTCTTGGGCTGCTTATTCTTGGTGCTATTATCGCTAAAGCGGTATGTGCCTGTCCAGACTTTACATAAATAACATATATTCACTTCAGTGGATATAGTGTGTGTCTGTTTTGGAGAACTGCAATGCCACTGGTTCACAACTTAATGCATTCAATTTTTCAGTATGGACTAGGACTTTCTACCTAGATTTATACTAAAAGATTCTCCAGGGGTAATATATAGAGACCTGGACTTTCCCAAACTGTGTCTGAATACCTTCGACAGTGGATACCATACAAGGTGTTACTGTGATCCTTTTTGACACTGGAGTTGTGCTAGTAACCATCTTGAGCTCGATTGAAACCTTGAAACTTTGGCGGAAAGGTGAAATCCAGGATAAGAAATCACTCATTAGTCTGGTAATTTACCAAGGTGAGTATACACCATAGTGCTTACATGTGTGGATATATCACTAATCTACAGGTAAGGCTTTGTCAGATATGGGTATAGAATATTGTCCCTATGAGATTTCATATATCAGATTCATATTCAGATTTGTGCTTACAATTACTTTGGCTGATACTATCACAAATAAGGTACAGTTACTTAGAACCCTGTTGAGCTTCAGAGTTCACCTCATGTTCTCTATCAATTTAGGTGTTAAGGGTATGTAAGGTATTGATAATGATAACAAAATGGCTAATATCAGCTCTGTTGGGGTATAAAGCCAAGCCTTGCTGGCATCTTAACCCCTCTTCAGAACAGGTATATTCTCACCAATTTACAAAGAAGGACATGGTTGTACTAACAGTGCACATATAGCTTGTCAACAATTATCATCTGCCGGTTCCATCTGACTCTCCAAGAGAGGCACAGCCTACTTCACAGCCCCTCATTACCTACTCTTTCATTCCCCACCTTTCAAGCTGCCAGACAAAGTGTCCACAATGCCATTGTGGCTGAATTTGGGAACCCGGACTTGAGCCAGGCTTTTAGTGCTGAGACCTTTGACAATGTGGCTGTTCAGGAAAGCCAGCATGAAGAGGCTGGGCCTGCTGCAATAGAATTGGATGAGTTTCCTTGGGCAACTGGAAGTCCTGGAGAGGTAGAAATGGCAGGGCCTATTGTCTCCAGTGGGCAGTTTATGTCTCCTTTAGGCACTGGTTAATGGCTTGCTTGTGTCTGGAAGATCAGCACAGTTTGATGACAGAATCCAAGCTAATGCATCATAACTGCAATTCCAATACACACACCCCAGGAGTCAAGACACAGAGACTTCATTAAGAATGCTGTTCTCACTGTTTGTTATGTATCGGGATTTCTGCAGGTCGGAACTGGAAAGGACAATGGCTTCAACTTATGTGTTGCGCCCCTGATAAACTATCGTCCTAAGTATTTTGGAAACGCAGGTCAGAAGGTGGAAAGTACTGAATCAAAGGTGAGTCGGAAATGGAAGGCGGAGAGACGGAGGTCTTGCTAGAATCGCTGTGCTAAGAACAGGAGATGGAGCGAAGGAAATCATGTATCGAAGTCAATTATCTGATTGCAGAAACGGAGACATACATGAGGGGTTTTTATACAAAGAGCTGAGACAACATGTAAGGAGATAGTACTAAGCAAATTCTGGGGGGAGCGGAAGTCGGGTGGGAAATGTGAGTACTAACTAAGTGAGAACAATGGGACTACAAGGGGGGTTCAGGGTAAGGTAAAAAAATGGCAAAAGAACAGGGGGTCGGAAAACATATCTGACAACGAACTACAAGGAGGATCAGACATATGGTCTTGATGAACGATGAAGCGGGTCCGGTGGGTCCATGTAATAGAGTCGAAAGAACAAGGGAGTAGAACAAGGGGCAGAATGTCGGAAGATCGGGGGGGTCGGAAAGTGTGTGGAACTGAGGGTCGGAAATCAGAAATGTACAGTTGTAACACCATTCCAATCTACCAATCTATTGCAGTGCTCTGCAATTAGTTGCTGTAAAATATTTGGCTATCTACTCAATCTGGCCACCCATATCATCAAAAAATCATAACTGCATCCCAATAGAAGGCTAAGAAATTTTCAATATCTTCGCGCAAGGCGACAAAGATTATTTCTGTTATGATATTCCAGAAACGATACTAATGACATCATCGAGACCTGTATCTAAGATATGCCAACGTGACCCAATCACGATCCCCAGAACCTATGCCTTCGTCTATACTCAGCCACACACAGATATCCCCGAACTCCCCGACTCGCATATACACGACGCCGGACCAACACATTATCACGCACGCACACAGGGCACGCCAAGTCGATCAGCATCATATTACATATGTCGATCCCATCAATCTTGATCGAAAGACCGACCCGGGTCACAGATCCCCGCTTAGACACCAATTCAATTGCGACCGAGACACGATATGCATCCGATCGTCCCTGAGCGGCTCTGGCCGCAGCTCCATGATTTCCCCTATATATCACGCACATGTCCCTCCACACCATCGCCTTACGTACAACAAATCCTTAGCATTCCCTTGTAATATTCATTCGAGAGTTCACTCCAGACCATACTCCACACCCCCCTATATCTCTGCATCACATACCGTACGTACCGTATCGACACCGAGTCCTTTCCAGTAGTTAAATAGTATAAACAAATGTAACTGTCAAAGAAGAATAACAATAGTTTTACCTCTCCACCGTCTCAAGATTCCTGATCGAAATAGTCCCCGTAGTACAAACAGTCCTCTCAGAATTCAGACCTCTACTCGATTCAGCTTCACTCGAAGCTTGAATAAAACCCAAATACATTTATAGCAACTCTTATCAATTTCCAGAGACTTAGCTTCCCACAGGGAGTCTGAAGGCCATTCCATAGGTAGAGAAGGAATAGGCATAGGTGGAAGGTTTAAGTCCTGTAAGACACCTTTCTGGTCTTCAGCAAGACAGGTTAAGTGATCATGCAAGGTTTTATACTTAAACGGTTCAACGTAATATCCTGTAGCACTATGACCAGAGATACAACCAGGATGGCCAAGTAGAACTGAGTCCAGCATAGCCATTTCGTATCTGAAAGCCCCTTCTGCTGCGCAAGATAGAACTCTAGGTGCGGGCACCTTAGAACGCTCTATTGCAATCTCGGCTAAAGACAGTAAGTGGTCTCTTCTGATAGAAAGGTTATGATCAGACCTTAGCTCTCTCCTTCTACCCGCAGCCTTGAAAGACCTGAAGGGCTCAGAAGGCACTATACAGATGTCCTTAAGGGACTCCTGTAAGGGGTACACAAATGCCCATTGAACAGGTGACTGAGACGCCTCAGATTCACGAGCAAATGAACTCTCGAGAATGCTGGCTTCAGCCTCCTGAGGAGTATCCTCCAATGGATCCTCCAATGGATTGTTAGTGGGTGTGACAGAGTCACTGTGATGATGAATAGTAGATGATGACATACCCGAGTTTCTGAAAGAAGCGAGTTTGTCACGAGGACAAAACGATTTGAAACGAGGTGCGGTTAGGTTCGGTGTTGAGCAAGGGTTGAGATAAGGTAAAGGTGAAGGAGGAGAGGTAAGAGTAGAGTAAGGATAAGTTCCATCTATTGAAAGTTTCCCTAAGGAAGCTTCTAAAGAGTGGGACACAAAGTTAAGCACGGACTGTGTTATTGCGGGTTGGGAGATTCCAGCAATGGTAGTAAATTCTACACTCGAAACACTGCTAAGCGATTCCCAGAACATCCACCAGTGTTTTGGAACCCTTCAAGACTTTGGTGTTATTGCAACACTTCAATCTATCAGAACGTGTCGTTTACGAGACTCAAAGAATATTAAACAATGCTGCAGCACAACTCCGGAAATAATTTAATATTTGGACCTTGGTTGCAATCTGCGTAAGAACTAGTCCAAGTTAATACGGATGGAAGGCAATACGTTTCTTAGCAGCACTGAACAATAAACTAAAAGACTGTAGGTTCAAGGACACTATCGGGGTCCAAGCGTATTCCAAAATAAAAGGAATGTACTTAGCAGGCGAGTTTATAAATGGACTGCCCTGATAATCTACCAGCAGACTGCAAAAAAACGAGGGACGATTTTTGTGAACAAAACGACTTGTGAAAGTCTCTAATCAGGAAAATCGACTGATTAGATCGTCTCGGGTATTGGAGTGCGAATGGCAAGACTTTCAATTGGCAGACTCACTCTGTAGAATTACACCCGGAGGATTAGTCCAAGTGGCTAAGCAGTAAAGTAACTACTTAACAAGGAATTAGACACTAAAGTAAGTGAATAACCCTAGCTGGGATTAGCAGCTTAGTAAGATGCAAGTCACACGAGGTCACATGTAGGATAGAAGATGGGTAGATTGGCTGATGAAAGGCAGGCAAAAAGGGCCTCCTTTTATATCGTATTGTACAGGCGCTTAACTAAGTGGTAGGACCTTCTATCTATTAATGGAATGGGGGAATGAGTCACGAAGAAGCTTACGGAATGTGTGGGAAGGTTCTGTCTGACTCATAATGACTCACAGTGACTTGAAATGACTCCTACTAGTGACTCCACTAGGTTTTCCACCAATCAGGGCTTGATTTGTCAGGAATGAGTCATTAATTGGACCCATGTGATTCATGACAGCTTGGGTGAGTCATGTGCATGTGACTCACCAAGGTGTGCATGAGTCAGTTGAGTCATTGAGGCTGTACAAGTAAATGACTAGGCTTTTCAAACTCAGAGGCTGAGTCTGAAGGAGCCACCTGACCGGACTTGTGGGTGACCGCAGGTGCACAAGCCGCAAGTGACACGAGCGTCCGGTCAGAGTTTGAAATCAGAAGTCCGAAACAGAGTTGTGGGGACGTGTGTATCCACAACTCTGCTGCACAGAAATAAATGAGTTTGAGTGAAGACTGCCTGGGAAAAATAGGAAAAATTTATAGATAATTAGAGGGATGTTTGAAAAGGCCTTAGGAGAATAGTAGGCATTTTTAAGATGGCGATGATTGGTTGTTTTTTAAAGGCCTTTGAAGCAGACTACAAATTTACAGTAAAGAGACATTTGAAGGCTGGTTGAACAGCTTGATCCGAGACCATATAGTATGCTGGTTGAACAGCGGTTCCCATACACATGTCCATCTTCTGTCCTTCACACCGCAGCGCGCTATGTAGTTAGATAAATAGTTCAGCTCGTGTATCCACATCCCCAGTCAATCAGAACTCACGTTGAACCACACTGGTATTTTGCAACACACAAAAACTGTGTAGTTGTTGCTGGAGAAGATACACACATTGTGTTTCCTCTATATCTTCATTTCTATAAATCCACTCAATTCGACTTCGAGCAGAAGTCTGAATATAAATCATTATTCCATTCACTTTCAGCTGCTCTTAATCTTTCACAGATTAAGAGTCTCATCGTACTCACCATGGCCCAATCAACAGCAACGGCACCGGCGCACATCACACCGAAACACGACATCCACAAATTCAGGGACATCAAACCCAAGTGGGTAAGGACAACTGGATGTCCTGGAAGAGGGATCTATTAGCAACTGCGAGGGATAGAGGGTTATACAAAATTATCACTGGTGCAGACCCTTACCCTACAGCAGCTAACCAACAAATAGCCATTACCACTGGAACCAACAGAACCAGTGGAACGATACTATCACAGCTTTAGGACGATTGGGATGACAAGAAAAACGTGGATTACAGTCAAATCCTACTCTGCATATCGCCCGAACTACAGACGGCGATCGACACCATGGACAGATGCGAAGAAGCTTGGAAAATACTCGTAAGAAAGTTTGAGTCTACTGATCCGAGCAAGATCAGCATAATCAGAACTTGATACAAGAACTACCACATGACCGACGGGCAAACGGTCTTGGCATACATCACCGTCATGAAGAAATTCAGAAATCAGCTTGCAAAAATGGGTGAAAAAATAGCTGATTCTACTCACGCAGCTACCATCCTCAGAAACCTCCCAGAGTCATGGAGACCAATTGCACAGACTATACGGATGATCAGCAAGGATCCAGATGACATTGAAGAACGATTGGAGGCTCACGAAGCAGATTTAGGTGCCGTGGAAGTATCCACACAGGCCACCACAGCATTCATCGCCCAATCCCAAACCCCTAGACAGTTCAACAATACCCTCCAAAGATCACCCAACAACGACATGTACACACAGCAGAGTCGACAGGCACCATATCAGAATCATGGGGGAAGTTTCTACTGCAATAACTGCGGTAAACTGAATCATTCAGCTGCAAGATGTTACCCACCGGGTGGGGGACTCGCAGGGCAGGAGCCATGGAAGAGGGGGAGCAACCTACAAGGAGTAGGTCAAATCCCGAACGATAGGAACGGCCTTGACAGGCCAACTCCACCCCTTCCACGGCAACAGCCGGATAACAATGACATTGCTCGACTCGTCAATATCCCAAGAAAGGACATAGTAATGATGGCACATACCCAAGAAATAGCGAGTAAGATGACCCTGTCCACTGATACCTCAGCCCTGTCAGCGATCCAGAACAATGTGCATATGTGGCTCATTGATTCCGGTGCATCCAGCCATCTATATGGAAACGCCAACCTTTTCGACGAACTCCATCCCACTGTGACCATATCAATAGGGACATCTAGTGGAGAGTCCTTCAATGCAGATCAGAGGGGAATGATCCGTATAACGATACAGAGCGACGAAGACTCACAGATACCACCACTCGCCCTAAGATGGGGGACACCAGGAACCAACCACCTTTACGTAAGCGAGCATGCCAGTAGCAGCTGCCTTCCGACATCCTCAAATCCACCCACATACATTAAGTTCTGACTTATTTGAGTCCTAAGGGTTTCTCTCAATATGTCTAGTTTGAATTTGTAGGAAAGGGTTTAGCTAAATAATGCAGGGTAGCTGAGTTATATACCCTTGAAGTGCAGACTCAGAATTTTTTTCCAAATACTTTATTTGGTGTTTTGGAACCATTTGGGACACATTTTGTATTTTCCAACCACAACATTTGGCGCATCACGTGACAGTATTTGTCAGCTTTCTCAGCGCTTGGACGTTGGCGCTCAGTGACGGATGACCATTCTGGGAGGTCACGTGGCACGTGACACAGCGAATTGGTCAAACATGGGCAGAGTCCCTTGCCCAGTAACATATTAGCAAGTCAATCAAAAGTATAGTAATTAGATATAAAATTTACACTTCTGTATATCAAAATTGAATTATCTGGCACACTTTTTGAAAAATTGAGACCCAAGTCTTTCGATTTGGCGCGTCACGTGATCTAAGCGCTCGCTTACGTCAGGGTGGTTGGTTCCTGGTGTCCCCTATCTTAACACTACAAGATGTCATATACGTACCAACCCTCAACGCCAACCTTCTATCCATCGGATGAATGACAGCAGCCAACATCAACGTAATATTCAGTAAATCCGACACCTCGCTCCTAATGGACAATGAAGTGATAGCCAAAGGAACAAAGGTGGACAATCTGTTCGCTTACATGGCTCAACCATCAACAAAGGAGACTTCAGAAACAGTGGTATACACAAAAGAACCCAATGAACTAACCCTGTGGCACCATAGATTAGCGCATACCGCCATCTCAACAATCGAGAAGATGCTGAGAAAACAAACCGCCGAGGGACTCCCAAACCTCGACATGACACAGAGTCTCACCCAATGCGCCCATTGCCCACATGGGAAACAATCAAGAGCACCATTCAAAAGGGTCGAAGAGTTGCCGAAGAGCATGGGGGACGTGGTCTCATCAGACCTATGCGGGCCATTCGAGACATCGATAGGGGGATACAAGTATTTCATAACCTGGATCGACCACACCACCCAATACGTTAGCATCGATTTTCTGAAGAACAAAGAAAGTGGCACCATCACCAATTCGTTCAGGGAGTATATCGCATGGCTAAAGAAGCAGAGGGGAGCAGACGTGAGAAAAATAAGGACAGGCAACGGTGGGGAATATATGGGAGGGGAATTCAAAGGGTTATGCAGTGAGCTTGGTATCGTCCATGAAACGACAAGTCCTCATACACCAGAGCACAATGGAGTGGCCGAGAGGTACAACAGGACGATACAAGAGGGAGCACTTACCCTACAACACGACGCAGGCCTATCAAGTTGATTCTGGGTGTCAGGAATACACACAGTTAATTGCGTCACAGATTAGTGTCAAGATTGGTTTTCAGGCGTTAATATCGTGTATTAGTGAACACAGCGAATGCCCGAATAACTTGTGTGAATAAGTATGCCGTTCGGCGAATAGGTGAACCAATGAATGTTCGCAAGATAAGAGGGTTTGCCTAAACGGGGCTCGCCCTATCTACAGTTGTAGCGAAATAGCCCGTGGCTCTTGAGGATGTAACGTGCAAGGTCTCACGGAAGGGCTGTCTAAGTCTTGACAATCCCTTCGCTGGCGAAGGTGCTCCTTCGGAGCCCTTCGCCAACAGCACAGAAAATGGTTCGAAGGCTAAGGTAACGAAGATGAAGTATGAGAACTCACCAGTGATGCCTAAGTCCTCTGCTGGTCGAAGATAAAAGTCTCCAAGAGAAGGCTTTAAGACGATGATCACAGTGAGGTCTAGTTTGCACAAGATGGACGACGTATGATAATTGAACTGGGGAATATACATGTGAATGTAAACTACTTATATCGAATGCTCGTAAGGTATCAGTGAATAGGAAAGAGGCCGTCACAAGTCAGGGTTGGATAGGGGTGCGCGGTCATGATACTAGGTAGATGGAATAAACATACAATAGAGTGAGGAGAGAATGAGAACATGAAACGACGGAGAATAAAGGGAGCAAAGGCATTTATGGACAAAAACATGTCTTGGGACCCACATACATGCTACCCTGCACGGACTCTCCGTTTACTGGGTTGATCCCGCACGACCTATGGAAGAGACGTCCTGCAATCACACCTTGGCCATACGAATACCCAATGGGGTTGGATTAAGAAGATGATGGGGTTTATGATGAACCATCATGCCGGGTGAATAGTATCGATCATATTCGATGGCGTGCCTGCTGATGAAATGCACGAGCAGCAAATAGCGGTTCGGAGAATGGGGCGAACACCGGGTAGGGTGGACGTAGAGGGGAAGTGGTCGGTAGGTGCGGCGAACTCTGGCGAAGATGCTAGGGAGTGACGAGGGGGAACATAGAGGTAGCGCGGTAGGAGAAATAAACCGGTTGTGACAATTAGGCACCTCCCCATTTGAAGCATTCTGGGGAACAAAGCCACAACTAGATTGGCTGCACATATACGGCTCAAAATGCTGGGCGCTACTTCCAAAGGCTACAAGGAGGAGGGGAGAGTTCAAGTCAGTCGAAGGAATTTTTGTGGGATACTTCGAAGACTTGAAAGCATACAAAGTATGGGTTCCACGCACCCAAATGCTCATCAAGGCCAGGGACGTAATATTTGACGAACTAAAACATATCGAACGCACCAGGATATGTTACATCGACAACAACAACAACACCCCTTACCTCTGGGTAATCGACGGCAAAGCCACTCCATGCATCCAACAAAACAGCCCTGACCACGATGAAGAGACGGAATATGATGATCAGATGCCACCATTGATACTGCAGACAGATTTCGATGAAGACCTTACAGAACAGGAGGATAAGAGAATTGAAGCAACATTGGAAATACGAGGAGGGAGGTTACGCACGGAGGGAGACGATGCAGAAGCCGAACCAGAAGGAGAACAAGAGAAAAATAACATTAGAGGTAACATCAGCGAAGAGGAGAAGGAAAAGAGGGATGTGGCACCGAAGGAATTTTCAAAAGGTCCATGGATGGACCCAGGAAATACAGAATATGGAAGGGGGAGAAGAAATACAGCATTACTCACAGAGATAGCAGCGTTGGCATACGGAAGGATGGAATTGGAGGAAACCGAAAGGGCATTCGTGGTATTGGCAGAGGATGAACCAGGGAGCTATAAAGAGGCTATGAGGTTGGGGAACGCGGAGAGATGGAGAAAGGCATGCAAGGAGGAATACCAAACATTGATGGGATACAACACGTGGGAACTGGTCGAGAAGCCCGCAGAGGCTAACGTGGTGGGAAGCAGATGGGTATTTCGCCTCAAGAGAGACAATCGAGGGGAGGTTGATAATGTTGGGTGCATTTATGCTCCTGCACCAAAATCAAGCATAATATATTCGATTTATTGTATGGTGTTCCAATATCTTCTCACATTGTTCTTGTACCATGCATCCATTTCTCTGATTATTTTCGAAATTTTCCAGTCACTCCCTACCTCTCCATTTCATTTTTTTATTTCTATTTTCACAAGCGGCTGCACCCAGCGGAGTCTGAAATGACTTCGACGCGCGAGCTCTTGGGCCCTAAATGGCCGGGTAGTAGTACATGCACAGTGAGACAGATTTCCCCCTGTCTCAGTGACAACTAAATTCACTGAGAGAGGCAAGTAAATTAGTATAGTGCTCTTTCAATTTATTGACCTAGAAATCCTCTGTAGTGAATTAATTTATAGGTAGTGTATAATATATTTATAGTGACAACTAAATTCACTGAGAGAGTGAATTAATTTCTAGTCTATTCTTTTGAGCAACAAGTCCATACCTACTGCCTATAATTCCTGTCTACTACAGATAAGTTCAAATCAAGGGTAGTGGCACAAGGCTACTCACAAGTTTCAGGGGTCGATTATCCAGAAACCTACTCGCCCACCATTAGACTCACATCCATATGATTCATTCTCGCTCTCGCCTGCAAATATAACCTCGAATTATGACAGGTGGACGTAAAGGGGGCATACCTAAATGGAAAATTGGAGGACATCGTATATATGCGGCAACCTGAGGGCTTCGTCAAAGAGGGGGAGGAACACTTGGTGTGTAGATTGAAGAAAGGGATTTATGGATTGAAGCAGTCAGGGAGGGTATGGCATGGGAATCTGAGGAGGGAGATGGAAAAGATCAGTTTTAGGGCGGGGGAGGCGGACAAAACAGTTTTCTTCAGGTTTGGGGAAGGGGACAGCGTGGAGATAGCGGGGTGGTATGTAGATGACGGACTCCTCGCATCAAGCTCGGCATCTACGATGGAAAGAATGGTATCAGATATCAAGGGGAGCTTCGATATACAAGACTTGGGGGACCCAACACGACTTCTGGGAATCCAAATCACACGAAATCAAGACCTCAGCACCATCCACATATCACAAGATGCATTCATTGATACTATCGCCAAAAGATTCAACATCACATCCGGACGAGCAATAAACTCACCAATGGACCACAACGTCGAGCTACGTAATTCCACCACTTCATCAGATGTCATCGATTTCACGTATGCATCCATAATCGGAAGCATCAACTATTGCGCAGTGGCCACTCGACCCAACATCGCTTATGCAGCCAACAAATGTGCTCAATTTTCGTCCAAACCAAATATTACCCATTGGGAGGCCACGAAGAGGATCGTCAGGTATCTGTTGAATACGAGGGAATATGGGATAAGGGAGGGAGACGGAGCGATGGGATTCGTTCACAACCTGGTGGGGTACACAGATGCGGACTTCGCAGGTGATCGAGACGATCGGAAATCTACAATGGGCTGGGTCTTCACGTTCAATGGCACACCAATATCCTGGCCTTCGAAAAATCAGAGCCCCTACCTACATTTTAAATGTCGACGTTTTCGGCTGCGTTATGGTCTCGTATTGTTGTGACGTCGCGTCCTCTCGTGCAGTGCTCATTGGTTTGCCGTCGTCCATCTCGGTCTGTCCGTCATATATCGCCCCATCGCCCACTAACCCATAAATCATAATACGGCAGGAACGACCGTAAGTGCCTCCGGCCCGTCGCGTGTGATCCGTGTATCATGCGGTGCGGGTGCGGTGCACGCGTGTTGTCTGACACTGACCTCCCCAAGGAAACTAGCGCCGTCCATATATTCTGTCTGTGTCATGCTCATGCTGCTCGTGATAGCTATAGAGTCAGCCGTCGATGTTGCATGTTGTCTTGGTTTGTTAGCGCTCGCCCTTGCCGACATTCTGATGTGACCAAGTACGACGAAGCCTCAATTCGCTCAGAATCGCCAGGATCCGGTCGATAACGCTATGCAAGGAACCATTATGAAATTCGATGGAAATGTGCTGCGTATCTGGATAATGGTGCTTATTTGACTGTGGACCCAACCAGGTTAACTTGTTACCGGTGTTCTAAGGGAGTGGGATTCTGATTCACGACAGCGGATGACTGCAAAAACATGCCAGAGGTCCAATACCGTATATTCTTGTTAGGTCGCGTTGTCTCCATACTAGTATGCCATACCAAGGTAGAACTGCAAACACGTCCCAGATCACCTCACCAGCTTCCTAGCCACCGGGCACAGCTCTATGTTCATCATCATAGGTGATACACCGAGTGCACAATATCGCGGATACCATGTCATGGTGCTCCAGTTGAAACTCAATGGTCTCTTCATACGACCTCTTCTCATGTCGTACAGGACATACCGCTAAAATGAGAATCAACGCATGGCCCCATACAGTATTCAGCATCGCTATATAATTACAGCCACATGCATGGCGCTGTGCACATGCATGGCGTTGAGCTGGCCAGGCTAGATCTCTTATATCATCTCATCTCATCTCATTTCCTTTTCAACAACACACTATAAGCGTCATCTTAACATACACCAGTGAGCTTGTCGCAGGTGGTTTTCATGTGGTGTGGCGCTGACACGGCACTGAGTCGTCAATGAGTGCCAAGTGTGCTTGCATGACGACAAGTTTTAAACGGATCAAGTTAGCGACCATGCTGCCCAGGAAAATCGTATGTAATAACCAATTCCTGGCAAAAAGCAACTCTCAATTACTCGCCCTAGCCAGGCTAACTATATCTGACGCGTCGATGTTGTATTGCTAACTTTAATTCTCTTCCATCCAATGTTCAATCAGACCCTTCCGCCTTGTAATTGTGCCATGTATCGGCACTGATATAGGGTGCTATAAATAACTGTTGACCTGGCAGCACCCATGGCCATAATCTTATATAGACATCTTACGCAGTCTGCTACTCCAACCCCCCATCGGTACGCAAAACCTAGTCCCTCGTCTGCAGCCCAATTTATCTTCCTTGGACCATGGCTCAGACGGACGCCTCGGCTATTATCCAGATACTATCAGACAAGTACGTGCTTACTACATTGAGTGGGATGCAGAAGAACTTATCAGAACTAGTTTTGCGGTCATATCTGTCAAGTTCGCAGCGCTTGGTATGCGTACATGTCACCTGCTTAATTCCATGATTTCCATAGCTTGTTACACAGCACTGCTCATATACGACGCTCTTCTCACACTGCCATCAGAGATCAGGCACATTTGGCGCAAGAACGTCAAAATCGGCACCATCATCTATATACTCGCTCGTTACCTGACCTTGGTTGTGTTTCTTATTATTATATATGTCGATCTATCTAACATATCCCTTGAGGTGATTACCAAGGTTCTCATGTGTCACAACCCTACTGATTTGAACGAGGATCTAGTATGACTTTCATTCCTTATGAAGATGCAACATAGTGACTCCAATCTTTGAAGGAAATGTAATACTATAATTCAGATAGGTAATGCTTTCAATGTCCTTCCTGTGATTGGAGTACAGGGTGAGTGATAATATCCATATACTTTCAATTAGAAATATTAACACAAGTTACTTTTCTAGGCCTTCTGCTAGCTCGCATGTATGCTATCTCCTCTCAGAATCAAAGAGTTTTGGGTGTTCTCGGGCTGCTTATTCTTGGTCCTATTATCACTCAAGTGGTATGTGCCTGTCCAGACTTTACATAAATAACATATATTCACTTCAGTGGATATAGTGTGTGTCTGTTTTGGAGAACTGCAATCTCACTAGTTCACAACTTAATACAGTGAATTTGTCAGTATAGACTAGGACTTTCTACCTAGGTTTATACTAAAAAATTCTCCAGGTGTAAGATATAGAGGCCTGGACTTGCCCAATCTGTCTCTGAATACCTTTGACAGTGGCTACCATCAATGGTGTTTCTATAATCCTTTTTGACACTGGAGTTGTGATAGTAACCATTCAGAGCTCAATTGAAACTTTGAAGCTTTGGCAGAAAGGTGAACTTCAGGATAAGAAATCTCTCATTAGTCTCGTGATTTACCAAGGTGAATGAATATACAATGTATTGCTTATATGTGTGGACATATCACTAATCTACGGGTAAGGCTTTGTCAGATATGGGTATGGAATATTGTTTCTATGATATTTGATATATCTGATTCACATTCAGATTTGTGCTTACAATTACCTTGGCTAATACTGTCACGCACAAGGTATGGTTACTTATAACCCTGTTGAGCTACAGAGTTCACTTGGTGCTCTCTCTCAATATAGGTGTTAAGGGTATGTAAGGTATTGAACAAGATAATAAAATGGCTAATATCAGCTCCTCGGTGATATAAAGTCAAGCCTTGATGGCATCTTAGGCCCTTTACAGAACAGGTATATTCTCACCAATTTAAGAAGAAAGACATGATAGTACTAACAGTGCACATATAGCTTGTCAGTGATTATCATCTGCCGGTTCCATCTAACTCTCCAAGAGAGACACAGTCAACTTCACAGCCCCTCATTGGCCACTCTTTCATTCTCCACCTTTCAAGCCACCAGACAAAGTGTTCACAATGCCATAGTGGCTGAATTTGGGAACCCGGACTTGAGCCAGGCATTTAGTACTGAGACCTTGGAGCATGGTGTGCCTGTTCAGGAAAGCCAGCATGAAGAGGCTGGGCCTGCTGGGATAGATTTGGATGAGTTTCCTTGGGCAACTGGATGTCCAGGAGATGGAGAAATGGCTGGGCCTATTGTCTCTGGTGAGTAGTTATTGTCTCCTTCAGGCACTGGTTAATGGTTCAGTAGAGCCTGGAAGACCAGCACAGATTGATGACAGCATCCAAACTACTGCATCATAACTGCAATTCCAATACAAACGTCTCAGCAGTCAAGATGCAGAGACTTACATTAACCACCCCATTCTGACCTTTCCATTCTACCAGGGTATTGCAGTGCTCTGCAATTAGCCGGAATAGAATATTTGGCGATCTACTTGTTCTGACCGCCCATATTGTCAAAAAACCATATATATATATATACTGTGACACTTCAAAGTTCACTGTGTTTGTAATTTATTCGTTGAATTTTTGGAAATACTTATTGACCAAATACTGATAATTCTGGGTGTAGAGAGGTTTCATTGTGCGTGGGCCACTCACACCCACCAAACTAAGACAAATATGTTCACCCGCATCTGACTCCATAGTCACAACCAGAAGCATGCTGTCAAGATTGGTTTTTAGGCGTTAACATTGTGTATTAGTAAACACAGCGAATGCCCGAATGACTTGTGCGAATAAGTATGCCATTCGGTGAAGAGGGCGAACCAATAAATGTTCACAAAATAAGAGGGCTACTCGAACGGAGCTCGCCTGATCTACAGTCGTAGCAAAATAGCCCATGGCACTTGACGATGCAACGTGCAAGGCATCATGGAAAGGTTGTCTAAGTGGCGACAATCCTTTCGCCGGCGAAGGCACTCCTTTGGAGCCCTTCGCCGACAGCAAGGGAAGTAATTCGAAGGCTAAGGTAACGAAGATGGAGTATGAGAACTCACCAGTGATGCCTAAGTCTTCTTCTGGTCAAAGATAGGAATCTACAAGAGAAGGCTTGAGACGATGATCACAGCGAGGTCAAGCTTGCACAAGATAGACGTATGATAATTGAACTGGGGAATATACATGCGAATGTAAACTACTTATATCGAATACTCGTATGGTAACAGCAAATAGGAAAGAGGCCGTCGTGAGTCAGGGGTGGATAGGGGTGTGCAGTCATGATACATATAGATGGAATAAACATACAATACAACGAAAGAAGGGTGCAAACATGAAACAACAGAGAGGAAAGGAGGCGAAGGCACCTATGTATGGAAATACACCTTGGGACCTGCATATACACCCCCCTGCATGGACTCTCCGTCTGCTGGGTTGATCCCACATGGCCTACGGGTAGAACGTCCCGCGAATGCATTCTGACCATATGAACACCTAAAGGGGTTGGATCGAGAAGGTGATGGGGCTAGTGATGAATCATCACGCCAGGTAAATGGTATCGATTGTGTGTGATGGTGTGCCTGCTGGCGAATGATGTGAGCAGCGAATATTTGTTCGGAGAATGGGGCGAACAGTGAAGGCAGGTTCCCGAAACCGGCAAAGGGCAATCAGAGCGAACACCGGAGTGGAGTGAGGAATGGGAGGATATAGTGACTGAGTATAGGAAATAAACGCATCATGACACATGAGACAGACATGGACATGGACATGGACAAACCCTGATGTCATCATTGTATGGTATGTACATGTCCACCTGTCCATTCTTCTCACATCATCCACTGCCCTACGCAAGACCACACATTTCACCCCTACTCCATTGAACAACCTTGCTTTACCTCCCCTCACACAACACACCCTCCCAGGATTCATATCTCCTGCAGCCCTCTCCCTCACATGGACATGAACATAATATCACTGGAGGCATATAATGATTTTCTGGTCTGAGAAACTGTTCTAAAAACTGTAAAGATATTCCAAGTTTTTTTAGTGTTTTCAATGTAAAAAAGCTTTAACGAAATTTTGTGTTTTTATTAGAATTTGTTGAGCAAGAAAATTGTAAACAAGTTCAAAGTTTTTTGCAGGGTTTTTTATGTCTTTTTATAAGTTTCTTTGTAAAAACCACAAAGAAAACCATAAAAAATCCTGATAAAAAATTTGAATTTTTTTACAATTTTCTTGCTCAACAAATTCTAATAAAAACACAAAATTTTATTATAGTTTTTTTTACATAAAAAAAACACAAAAAATATTTGGAAAATCTTTACAGTTTTTTGAACAGTTTTTCAGACCAGAAAACTTTTATATGCCTGCATTGTATGTTTCTGGTGTCTCTACCAGTGGAGGGGACGATTGGGGGGGGTGCGCATGGGCCGGGTGTAGGTAAGGCCAGCAAGAGCTGGAATGCAGGCAGTATACGTTTCTAGGATGAATGTTGAATTGGAGGAGAAGGGCCATGGCTTGGAATGATCGCCCGGTTCGACATACAGGAGAGTTTGGAGTGCAACTCAGTGATCGCCGCACACTATGTCTCGCAGCACACGGAATGCTCAGCAGCTTGGAACAGTAGGAAGCGCATGGGGCGCATAATCCCAAAGTCCCAGGATCGAAACCCTGGGGTTGCTACGCTGTTTCTGATTTTCGTTTGAGAAAAACATGAACGGCGGTCGGGCTTTCTTGGGAAGCTCGGTGTTGGACCGCACGAGTGCACCGCACCGCATGATACACGCCTCACACATGACGCAAAGACATGTACGGACATCATTCTTAGTCATGATATTGCAGGCGATATATGACAGGACAGGCCGAGATGGACGATAGAACACGAGAGCCAACCAGCACGTCAGCATAGGATCCGATGTCACATACGACACGATACCACAGCAGAACACGCCAAGATACAAATGTAGTGGTTAGATCCTGACGTCCGCCCGGCGTGCCGTCCTTGTTGAACACACCTCCGCGTCCTCGAGCAGCGCGCGGTCCACGATCGCGAGCGTGCGCTTGTGGAAGTGGGTGATGCGCGCGTTGGTGTCAGAATCGACGATAGTGTTGGGACTATCATGCGACGGGTGGAGGCGGCAGAGGCATTGGACGCGAAGGACGTGACGGTGCCGGACGCGTAGAAGGCGGAGGTGTCGGACCGCACGGAGGGCGTGGTCGGAGTCTGAGGTGGGGGGTGACGGCGGGGGGAGCAGAGCATCATGGCCTTGCGCTAGATCTACAGAGAACCGTGGATTGCCAAGCGTGGCTGTCGACGAGGAGGCCGTACCCAGGCGGTTGCGCGACGGGTGGGTGGGGACAAGCTGGAGCGGAGATTGAGTGGGTGGTTCGACTTTTGTGGGGGGCGGGCGGACACGATGAAGGTCTAATCTGATGCATGAGATCGTCTAGTGAAAGCAGGCAGAAATAGACCTACCCGTTCGAAGATATCCTTTTTTCTTGTGCTTCTTGTTTGAGTCCTCGGATGCTTTGGGGGCGTCGTCGTCGAGCTTGTCAAGTCTCTCGGTGAGTGCGGCGGGTAGGAAGGAGGAGAGTGTGGAGAGCATGTGGGTATAGCGGTGGGAAGAGAGGGGAGAGTGTTGTGATAAACGCAACTATTTCATTTCAAATCGTTTATATATAAAAGAAACTAATAAAGAAAGAAAGAAAAAATCAAAAAGAAACAGAAATTACATTTATGATAGACGTCGGTGCAGACGACGATCACACGAATTTATGACATGCTATATTACTCATAGATCGGGTAATGTACAGGAGTTCGAGCGTCGACCACGTGTGGTCGATCAGGGACGGCGCGCCTATCGAGTGATGGCATCGGCCAGGCCATAGGCACCGAGGGGTGCGGGCACCAAACGCCGCAGAGAACAATAGACTGCGCATGAGTACAGGGTGCTGTGGAGCAACCTGAGAAAGTCACCTGCAGTATACATACTCAATCAGCTGCCCCACAGGAAGGGCACAGAGACAGCGGCCCCATCTCCAAGCCCAGCATATATGCTGGGCAGGGTAGACTCAGATCCATTTTCTATTTGAATCCCATGACACGTCTGACTGATTACTATCGTAACATCATGTGAACAGGGGCTTTGTATACTAGGTACAGATCTCTATTACAAAGCCCAGACAATCCTAACACCATCCCCATCACCCCATGACTTTATGACTATAAATTAGTCACTCCTTAGTTACAAAGTAGTTTTTCGACCCATCCATCCAATATCTTGAACACTAGTAGTTACTATCAATATAGTATAAATAGCTAGTACAAATGTATGAATGAAATCATCCAGAATCGATTATTGTGCCTCCTGAAATTACTGTAGTCTTGTTTGATAGCTACAGAGCTCAGATCTTGATAGTTTATTCCAAATCTTCGTTGAGGGTCTACTATCACTGTTTACTCTATACTACCTTAAAAGCGAACGCTTTTGATTTGACTATCCCTTGGATCGACACCGTTCTTCTGTCGATGCAGTCACGTGACTCTCATTCATCAGTGCTGGATGCGCCTCGAAAGGCTTAGTCAGCACATAGAAGAGGGGCGAACGCAGTGGTTTCAATCACTGAGCAATAGATTCTACTTGTTAAAAGGCACCAATTGATACCTTAATCCAAAAGAGAGCACCAGGAGTCAGGCAATGACGCGCTCGTGATGGGAAATGTATCCGTAAGTGCGGTGACGTCCCACTTGAGGATAGCAGCCTGCACACGACACTCACCACCGTCGGAGGGTCCACTTGTATCCGACCAGCGTGTCCATCGCGCCGACCCATCGCATGCGCCGTCGGACCCCGCCCTGTGCTATCGCCAGCATGCTCCTCGAGACAGAGGTGTGGGCAGCGGTGCACGTCGATCAGTGGCAGTCTGCCCACGGAACGGGGGCTCGGCGGGCATGGGCATCGCCGTGGGCGCCTGTGGGTCTGAATTCCGGCGTGCGACTGTCGAGAAGCACACACGAAGTGCCAAGCCTGAATCTCGATCGATCTCGGCAAGTGCACTGCATGCGCCGACACCAGACCTGCCCCTGGTACCTGTATCCTCAGCGCCAACCAGCTCTCTGGAGCTCACAGTTGATGCGAGCCGCAACGGCGATGACAGGCTTGGCCATTCACGTGGGCTGTGCCTCGTCAGTGTCGACATTCTGGGGCACGACGTGACTGAGCGCTGAAACAATCTCTGCACCAGGAGTGTGCGACTCAACGAGCTTTGTATCGAGCCATGTCTTTGGAGCGCACTCGCTACCAGGCCCGTTGTCATGATTCGTTTATTCTGCGAATCATCCCTCAGCACAAGGCGAATGACTTCCCGAACCAGCGAACGACTTCCTGAACCAGCGAATATCTTGCCAAAATATTCATCGCCATACTGCTTTCTCATTCGCTGTTTGCATCATTCCTGCCAGCACGCCAGACCCACATGCTCAGGACGCATTCGGATAGTGTCAGTTGCAGCCTCCATGCAGGTTGGACTCAATGGGACTCGCACCACTGCAGGGCAGGACGAATTAGCTTCGCTGAAGTTTTCACTACACAGTTGTCATGACCCATTCATTTCTTGTATCCAGCTATCCCTGTTTTCCCTTTCACCACCACTCTTCCATGTTCGCTCGGCTTCGCTCCATTCAATCCTTGCTCCATTCACTATTCGCCACATTCGCCAAATGACCATTCGCTACTTGCATCATTTGCCAGTAGCCATGCCATCAAACACGATCGGCATCCTTTACCTGGATTGTTGGTTCATCACTGGTCCTATCATGAATTGCAAGGAGGTGCAGGCTGTCATGACTCATTTATTTCTTGTACCCAGCTATCCCTGTTGTCCCTTTCACCACTCTTACATGTTCGCGTGTCTTTGCTCCATTCACTCCTCGCTCCATTCGCTATTCGCCACATTCGCCATGTGACCATTCGCTACTCGCATCATTCGCCAGCAGGCACGCCATCAAACACGATCGACATCCTTTACCTGGATTGATGGTTCATCACTGGTCCCATCATCTTCTCAACTCAACCCCCTTTGGGTGTACCTATGTCCAGAATGCATTCGCGGGGCATCCTGACCAACCCAGCAGATGAAGAGTCCGTGCAGGGTGGTGTATATGCAGGTCCCAAGGCGTGTTTTCGTACATAGGGGCCTTTGCCTTCTTCCCTCTCCGTCGTTTCATGTTCACACCCCTCTTCCATTCTATTGGATGTCTATTCCATCTATTATGTATCCTGACCATGCACCCCTATCCAACCCTGACTCCAGACGGCCTCTTTCCTATTCGCTAGCACCATATGAGCATTCGGTATAAGTAGTCTACATTCGCATGTATATTCTCCAGTTTAATTATCATACGTCCATCTTGTGCAAACTTGACCTCGCTGTGATCATCGTCTTGAGCCTTCTCCTGTAGATTTCTATCTTCGACCAGAAGAGGACTTAGGCATCACTGGTGAGTTCTCATACTTCATCTTTGTTACCTTAGCCTTCGAGTTATTTTCTGTGCTGTCAGCGAAGGGCTCCAAAGGAGTGCCTTCGCGGGCGAAAGGATTGTCGCCACTTAGACAACCTTTCCGTGACACCTTGCACGTTACATCGTCAAGTGCCATGGGCTATTTCGCTATGACTGTAGATCAGGGTGAATTCCTTTTGAGTAACCCTCTTACTTCTTAACCCTTACCTCTTCGGTACTGTTCGCTGGACGATTCGCTAGATCGCACACGCTATTCGGGCATTCGCCACTAACATGCGATATTAACGCCTATAATCCAATCTTGACACCCGTCCGCATCGTTGAACCATCACAACCGCCGTCAAACCCCATACACGAGGCACGAGTGCTTGCGGCATGCATGGCCGCTGTAGGCGACATAACCCCGTCACGAGGCGGGTAGGCCAATGGTGGAGGCACTAGTAGCATGCCCATCCCATCGAAGGCGTGTCCACTGCCAGCCGTCCAATTGTTATACTGTTCATCCTTGCTCTGCATTTTCATTAGCTATGTCGCAGTTGCGGGGAACGCATGGAGCATGTCGTGCAGGAGTCTGTCGAGTGGGAGTTCCTCACGCACCCGTTGTTCATCGAGCATGCATACCCCCGCCTCGCACAGCCCGCCTCGAGTGGACATGTCGGACATCATAAGTCCAATATAGCAACTTCCGCAGTGGTCGCGTACGCTCGGTGCGCTCCATGATTAACCTCCCAACATGCTCGTCTAACATCAGCCGCGTATGGGAGGCCACCACCGAATGAACTATATGCGCCAGTCCGCCGCATTCGACGTCTATAGCTATGAGCTACAGCAGCATTCTAGGCCACGCGTCCACATTCACCTTTCCAGGAAATCGACAGAAATACACGTATACGTCGTCACAGGCCATAGCATACACCAGACACACTATAAAAGCCACGCTTCAAGAGGAGATACGCTACGTGTACTCCTGCCTTATCAAAATGCACGCGCGGTTGCTCAACCTCACATGACGTATCTCCGAAAATATGTAATGCGCGACATGTCCCGCAAACGCCGCAATGTTGGAGCTCCACCCCAGGGATCAGATCTCCCGCTATCCTTCACTACCTCCCCGTCTCGTTCGACCCTAGCGCTGATTGTGCTGGGCCATCACGTAGGCATGTGCACGTTTGCGTCTACGAATGAATACCTTATAACGCACAGCGAAACAGCGCACAGGACCCTGGGGCGACTCCATTTCTGAAGGAAAACGGTTTGAGACGGCATGGGTGATTAAACGCTGAGCGCTGCGCGAGGATTGGCGTCTCGACAGGGACCTCGAATTGCGGTGTGTGTGGGTGGGTGAGTGGGTACATAAGGAAAACACCGAAAACCTGGTCGCCGAGCCCAAAAATACATCAGCTGACGGGTGCTACTGCTGGCCACGTAACTCGGGCCTGCCTATGTAGCCTGCGTAGGCCGACGTATATCGCAGGTGCCTCCGTAGGTGTATAGGCCGATGTACTAATGCCGGATCAACGTAGTCTACGCGGCGGAGTCACTAACAAAGGCCATGATATAGGTTACATGTATGATGAGATATGGTGAGGGCATTATCTCCCTCCAATCCACTCCAGGCGCGGTACTCCAATCAGGTTATTGTCACGCTATCCATGTTGCTGGCCTCCTGCACATGAAAACATGGGAAATAGGCTTGTCGAACGGGTACAGCGATGTGCACGTGGCCACTACTAGTGACTCGTAGATGACTTCGCGTTCGTCCTTCTCTGCCGTATGAGCGCCAGGTGCCCATCTACTTTGCCTTTCGTATACTATCATACTGCTCATGAGACTGTTTAGGATCACATTGACGTGTATCTCAAGTTCAGTGTTTGAATAAACAGTCCTGGGGGCCTCCGGTGCAGAAACCTTTCTCGCGATGGGGTTGCCGTGGTTTGGACAGGTCAGCAGCGCCATCCTCTTGCGCATTCTTTTGTTACAATGAATCAGGTATTGTCCTCTAATACAAAATTGCTGTCACACATCTGGAACATGTATATACTAAGATGAGAGTTCAGAAAAAAGTCCGAGCATTTATCCAGTACGTTTTCCGCTGTCCAGGTTGCATTGCGCTGACGACCGAATTTCGGTGTCAAATGGCAACTCCGCAGGATCGAATGAATGGGAACTATGGCCGCATGGTGACGTCCTTCTCGTGTTGCGTATGATACCGGTGGCATGCACAGCGGTTCGTTAGGCTCTCCAATTGGTCTGAACCATTCAATATACGCCAATGTATGATCACAATGGAACCAATGTGGGAGCCTGAAAATGACTCGGACACGGGCGACGCGATAGCCTTGAGTGTGTGTGAGTTTTGTAGCATACTGCGGATCGCATGTTGACTCACCTTTTAGACCTACGTCTTCGGCTTCCAGGTCGTCATGCACAAGGGCAGTGTCAACGTGCTGCGGGATGACTTGCTTGCATTCGTGCCGGAAATGAGTGGCATGGATGCTATCCTTTTGTGTCTCATCGGTGAGTCGTTGAGGGGAGAGGAGGAACCTCTATATCTTGGCATAGACATCAACGAGGTCGTAGTTGGATGGGGTCACTCGGCATCCAGGCACTTTGGTTGCCAGGTACGTTGTGAGAGCCGGGACGATATCCACAGCACCGTGCTTATCCTTGAGAAATTCCAGGGACATGTGAGGATATGGAGGCTCCTTGGCAAGTTGCCACTTGGTGGAATGTGATGATAACAGGGGAATTGCAATGTCGGCAGGCCTGTCAGATTCATTGTCACTAATATCATCGGACATTTGCGAGTCTGAGTCTGAGTATGTAGATGTGTCAGTGCGATGATCTGTTGTCCAGGCAAGGAAGCTCTTGAAAGAATCAATGGCTTGATGGCGGGTGAGATACTTGATCATCTGCTGTGTGTAATTCTTTTTGTTGCTAGCACGGTAGCCCTCCTTGGCACAGTCTATATGCAGGCGCTCTGATAGTTCGGTATTGAAGCGGTCAGCAGAGCCTTTGGAACGGATGTGAGCCACATAATACTCCATCATGTGGATTTTGGGTATTTGGAAGTGATTGCGAATGTGATGGTCAATGAAGACTTGTTGTTCTGATGAAAGGTGTCGAGTGCATCCTGCAATTGTCGTAATGTTTCAGTAGAATGGGAGGCAAAAGATGCATAATAAATAAAGTCAATAACGGCTGTGGCCACTGCAGTGACCTGGGGGCACGGCACCATAGATCTGGCTGGCAAAGACACGCTCCATCTCTTTGTGTTCACGGCCAGTCCATTGTGAAATGGTCGAAATGCCTTTTTTGAAGTATCGTAGACCTGGATGATTGGGAAAGGCTTGAAATCGTCGATCCACTTCCTCAGCACCAGCAAGCTGGATGCACCACTTGACCAGATGATCCTTAAACACCCCCTTGTGAAGCTGATGGAGAAGGTCAGGGGTAAAACACTGAAAAATATGCATGTGTGGAAGTGTCAAGATTGGATTTGATAGGATAGCCAAGGTTTTGTTGGGGTGCAGGGTTAACGTGATGTCCCTGGTCCACCAAAGATGCCTGGCGAGACAGATTTTGTTGAGAATTGATTCGAGTATGGTCACTATGTACCGAATGGTGAGGACTGCGAAGAGCCTGCGAATGGTGCGAAGATGGATGTGAGTGATGCGAATGAGATAAAGAATTGTGCAAAGCGGGTGTGTGAACCCGAGATTCTGTTTGTACAGGGGTGGTGTGCCTAGAATTGAGACGAGGTGTCGGCTGGGGATTAGGAGGGCGCTGAGTAGTGCACATCGAGAAATGGATTCGGAGTATGACTAGGCGAAGCAGGTGGTAAGTGGGGTCGTGCGAAGGCCGATTGTAATCGGGGTCTTGAAGCACTGACAATCCGAGGGAGCCTAGAAGGATAAGGTTCTTGAAAAGTACTAGGGTTTTGGGGTCGACCGCTGGGCGAATTAGGGGCCAGTAGGCGGCGTAGAGAATCGGCACTGGGCCTGTGACTGGATATGGGAGTACTGGCCGAAAGTGGGCGCTGAGGGGAGAAGTGCTGTTTGCCTGGAGTCAGCTGGCATTGAACGTCGAAGTGAGGTGGTGATGCGTGTTTGGGAACTGGGTGGTGTGGTGTAGGCTGAGATGCAGACGTGGTGACTAAGCGGGAGAAGGGGATGATGTCTTCAGTGGGGTTTTGCGAAGGAAATGAGGCGGAAGCTGTTCGCCTCTGGAGTGGTGCCGGAGTAGGAACTGGCCCTGTCGAGCAAGTTCTATGGACAACAGGTTGTTCTTGTTGTGTAGACGACATGGAAAATAGGAGAATGCTTTGACTGTAGTTTGTTAGTTCAATTATATTGTCAAGATTGGATTTTAGGCATTAACATCGTGTATTGGTAAACACAGCGAATGCCCGAATGACTTGTGTGAATAAGTATGCCGTTCGGCGAAGAGGGTGAACCAATAAATGTTCACAAAAGAAGAGGGGTACTCGAACGGAGCTTGCCCGATCTACAGTCATAGCAAAATAGCCCGTGGCACTTGACGATGTAACGTGCAAGGCATCACGGAAAGGTTGTCTAAGTGGCGACAATCCTTTCGCCGGTGAAGGCACTCCTTCGGAGCCCTTCGCCGACAGCAAGGGAAGTAATTCGAAGGCTAAGGTAGCGAAGATGGAGTGTGAGAACTCACCAGTGATGCCTAAGTCTTCTTCTGGTAAAAGATAGGAATCTACAAGAGAAGACTTGAGACGATGATCACAGCGAGGTCAAGTTTGCCCAAGATGGACGTATGATAATTGAACTGAGGAATATACATGCGAATGTAAACTACTTATATCGAATACTTGTATGGTAACAGCGAATAGGAAAGAGGCCGTCGTGAGTCAGGGGTGGATAGGGGTGTGCAGTCATGATACAGATAGATGGAATAAACATACAATACAACGAAAGAAGGGTGCAAACGTGAAACAACGGAGAGGAAAGGGGGCGAAGGCACTTATGTGGGGAAATACACCTTGGGACCCGTATATACACCACCCTGCACGGACTCTTCGTCTGCTGGGTTGATCCCACATAACCTACGGGTAGAACGTCCCGCGAATGCATTCTGACCATATGAACACCTAAAGGGGTTGGATCGAGAAGGTGATGGGGCTAGTGATGAATCATCACGCCAGGTAAATGGTATCGATTGTGTGTGATGGTGTGCCTGCTGGCGAATGATGCGAGCAGCGAATAGTCGTTCGGAGAATGGGGCAAACAGTGAATGGAGAGACTGTAGAGGAAGAGTGGTCGAAGGGTTGGGCGAACTCAGGTGAGGATGCAGGGGGAGCGACTAGGGGGAATGTAAGGACAGTTGGATGTAGGAAATATACGAGTCATGACAATCCGATCATAGGAGTAACATCGAAAGGGGGTCGAGCAGAGGAGGTGATAGGGGCAGCGATGAACCAGAAAGCCAGTCCCAGGACATCGCTCGCGCCTTGATGGCGTGGTTATGATAAATGCCACTAACAGCGAAGATCGGTCGCCGAAACCGGCGAAGGCCAATCGGAACGAACATGGAGTGGAGTGAGGAATGGGAGGATATAGCAACTGAGTATAGGAAATAAATGCATCATGACAATCCCACGCCAACAATCTCCGCTGAGCCTGTTTGAAGACTGGGGTTGGTATTGTTGATGGCGGCAAAGAACTGGTTTCTAATTGAGAGACCTGTGATGCCAACAACGTCTCTGCCTAATTCCTCGAATGCATGCGTGCCTGTGATAGAGTCGCTGTAGAAAAGACTTGCGTCTAGTCCGGCAGACTGGAAGCTCACGTGGGGGTAAAGAGGTACCTCTGTACGCAGCCATACGTCTTCTCTTGAGGTCCGAGGCTGGAAGAGTGTTCACCGACAGTAGTCTTACTTGGAAAGCCCATCAAGCCGTTGTTTCCTCCCAGAACGCCTCCCGGACCATCAATAGCCCAGAAGAGGCATTTCCCGCCAGTTTGCTCCACGCTCGTCAAGGATTTTGATTAACTTTCAAGCCTCCATGTTGGATCCATCCCAACAAGTCCAACAGTAGCGGTCTGCTACACAGGGGCTGTGCATCGATAGTAAGAAAGACTTCTAAGCATGGGAGGACCGCTTGAGGTCTACTATGGCACTTCATGATTACTCGACATCGTGCAGAGCAAGAGAGGGTAGCGTGGGATTCATTGGGCATTAGCAGACCTGACCTTCTGGCAAATATCAATACCGAGGATAACTCATGTCCTTGTATATTTAACACGTTGTCACAGTGGTTCTCTAGGCGATGAAATAGGATAGGACATTTAATACAATCATAGAGCACTAAAATTACAATCAGTAGGACACAAAGTTTCATACAGTAGGAAACATAAGACTTGGCCAGTGGCTTCCACTCCTACTCCTACAGAGACAACCAAAAGTACAGACAGGATTTTTTTTAAAAATAAAAAGCCTTTCAGGGAGTATGAGTTGCATGACGTTTCCACTCCTTGTTTTCACAGACGAAGAGTCATGGTGTCAGGGGACACCCTGTTTTCCATTTCCAGTTCCGACACCAAACCCAGTTTCCGACTCCATTTCCTACTCCGCTTCCAGTTCCGATTCAATCTCCGCCTCCGCTTTCAGAAATGATTCCGCTTCTGGGAGAACTTCCACCAGTTCTGTTCGCCTTGCCAGTTCCACTCCAATTTCCGCCTTCCACTCCCGGAACAGTGTCAGAAACCAAGCGACTCACATAATAGGTGGCATCAAGGGTTGATCAAGGGTCAGGGAGGTCAGGGGGATGCAGGGTTGATGGCGGGTGCCAAGTGTTGTCCCTGGCTGCGCAGCGTAGTATAATACGGGCTTGCTGACATTGGGGGTCCTTAGACGTTTCTCTTTGGATTTCCCCTTGTCAGGTGAGAATCCCCTCTCTTGTATACTCTGTTCGTTTATACATACTTTGGATTTCCCCTTGTCAGTTGTGTGGTAGTGCGATCTCCACAACCAGCCAGGGTTGCCCTTACACATGGTCTGCAGAGGAGATAGTTTCGTTGGATGGAATGTTCCTGGGAGGAGATGCTGATCTTTCCGGCGGATTGATGGGAACTTCCTGGTCATCATCTCCATATTCTTCAACAACAGGAGATGTGAATTCCTAGGGCGGCGGCCATCCTTAGCTCTTTTAGGATTAAATATTAGGCGGTGCTTTTAGCAAACAATTTCGATTGCTTAGCGGCTGGGACTGCTATGCTTGTCCCTCTCCTGTGTGCTGACTAAGCCTCTCGAGACGCGTCCGGCACTGATGGATGAGGTCACGTGACTGTGTCGACCAGAGAATAGTGTCGATATAAGGGATAACCAAGTCAAAAGGCTTTGCTTTTGAGGTAGTCTAGAGTAAACAGTAATAGTGAGCTCTCAACGAAGAATTGGAGCAAACTATCGAGATTTAAGTCCTGTAGCTATCAAACAAGACTACGGTGATTTCAAGGGGTGAAACAGTTGATTCTGGATGATTTATTCATACATTCATAGTAGCTACTTATACTATACTAGTGGTAACTACTAGTGTTCGAGATAGTGAGTTTATGGGTCGAAAAACTACTTGTAACTAGAGGGGCGACTAATTATAGTCATAAAATCATGGGAGTGATGGGGATAGTGTCAGGGTTATTTAAGCTTTGGAATAGAGTCTTGTACCTATTTGTCATGACGTGTTTATTTCCTATACTCAGCCGCTCTGTCCACCCATTCCGCACTCCACTCCATGTTCGTTCCAATTGGCCTTCGCCGGTTTCGGTGACCGATCTTCGCTGTTAGTGGCATTTATCATAACCACGCCATCAAGGCGCGAGCGATGTCCTGGGACTGGCTTTCTGGTTCATCGCTGCCCCTATCACCTCCTCTGCTCGACCCCTTTCGATGTTATTCCTATGATCGGATTGTCATGACTCGTATATTTCCTACATCCAACTGTCCTTACATTCCCCTAGTCGCTCCCCCTGCATCCTCACCTGAGTTCGCCCAACCCTTCGACCACTCTTCCTCTACAGTCTCTCCATTCACTGTTTGCCCCATTCTCCGAACGACTATTCGCTGCTCGCATCATTCGCCAGCAGGCACACCATCACACACAATCGATACCATTTACCTGGCGTGATGATTCATCACTAGCCCCATCACCTTCTCGATCCAACCCTTTAGGTGTTCATATGGTCAGAATGCATTCGCGGGACGTTCTACCCGTAGGTTATGTGGGATCAACCCAGCAGACGAAGAGTCCGTGCAGGGTGGTGTATATACGGGTCCCAAGGTGTATTTCCCCACATAAGTGCCTTCGCCCCCTTTCCTCTCCGTTGTTTCACGTTTGCACCCTTCTTTCGTTGTATTGTATGTTTATTCCATCTATCTGTATCATGACTGCACACCCCTATCCACCCCTGACTCACGACGGCCTCTTTCCTATTCGCTGTTACCATACAAGTATTCGATATAAGTAGTTTACATTCGCATGTATATTCCTCAGTTCAATTATCATACGTCCATCTTGGGCAAACTTGACCTCACTGTGATCATCGTCTCAAGTCTTCTCTTGTAGATTCCTATCTTTTACCAGAAGAAGACTTAGGCATCACTGGTGAGTTCTCACACTCCATCTTCGCTACCTTAGCCTTCGAATTACTTCCCTTGCTGTCGGCGAAGGGCTCCAAAGGAGTGCCTTCACCGGCGAAAGGATTGTCGCCACTTAGACAACCTTTCCGTGATGCCTTGCATGTTACATCGTCAAGTGCCACGGGCTATTTTGCTACGACTGTAGATCGGGCAAGCTCCGTTCAAGTACCCCTCTTCTTTTGTGAACATTTATTGGTTCACCCTCTTCGCCGAACGGCATACTTATTCACACAAGTCATTCGGGCATTCGCTGTGTTTACTAATACACAATGTTAATGCCTAAAAACCAATCTTGACAGATTCCCGGTAAACAGGTACTCAGCTGTTATGATATGATACTTCGCAAGGTTGACCAAACTCGGGAGCGAAACCCGAGGTTACGGAGCGAGCTTCTGATAGGGAGGTTGGAGAGGGACTTGGCTTCAGCTTATGTGCTGCACTGACCCTATGCACGAGTCCCAACTTCGGAGATAAATGACTAAGAGGCAAGGTTTGGCTCAAGAGGCGAAGGCTTAGAAACTAACTAAGGATCAAGAGGTACAATAGTTGATTTTCAGACTGAGGAGTAGGAATGCATACAAGGGGGTTTATATACGGGCGAGGGTAAGGGTCAGAGGCGAGCATATTCAGAGGGGGTCAGGGCGAGGTCAGGGCAAAGTCAATATACGAATGATGTGTGATGGAACAGGATCAGTAACTAAGGGGGATTCGGGCATGGGATCACGGTCAGATATGAGCTCAAGCTCGGGCTCGGGCTCGGGCACAGGATTAGAATCACAAGTACTCAGGCACGAGTATCACAAGGCTCGGGCTCGGAAAAAGGTTGTACCGGTAAGTAACCGGCCAAAGGCCGGCTCCTTACATCGGCCCTGCTTCACATTTTTCCGTCCTGTCGCTGATGCCCACCGCAGTGTAGTATGGGCACAACTGTTCAAATCACAGTTCCTCACAGATTTGCAGCCGCCTTTAAAATGTTTGAACTTAAACACCCCCCAATTTCCCAGACCTACCATCTCTCCTCGGTGGATCTCACAACAAGCTTCTTATGTCACACGACATATGCCCCTGATCTCAGATGTACCCATTTTCCTGACAGAGCCTCCCTTCTTCCCTCGCCTCAGACATCCAAGCGTCAATCTACTACTTCACCATCTCTTGACGACCTTCTCAACAGCCTCGCGACCAACGGCCCACTGGGGCTGCACTTTAGACTGCTTACAATCGATGCATTCATGGGTGAGGAGCCGGGGGTGAAAGCGAAGGCCAGAGGATGAGGCGAGGAGTGAGAGGGAAAGGGAAAGGGACAGCGAGTGTGAGAGGGATCAGGAGAGAATAGTGCCATGTCAGAGCATTTCACCCCTTACACATGACCAAGACCCCAACCAAGGTGAAGTTCATTGTCACCCATTCCCAATGGATGTAGGGTGCGTTGGTGTTCTCTTCTCACAGGCAAATTTACTTTAATAAACTTACTACTTTATTTATTGCACCAAACCCAACAATTGACATGACACTGACCTTTACCATTCACAGCGCCAACCTGGTCAGGATGCAGACCAGGTAAGCCCACGTGCACCGTCCCAACACGCCCCGCCATCGCCACATGCATCGATGCAGAGCACCCACTTCACACCCCAGCTGTCCGCACGTCCTCGCCCAGTCAGTCCTCCGCATGCATCCTCGCCATTCTGTTATAACGACCGCCACACAGCAGTGGACAGCACAGTGGTGGACGATGCCTCTCATGCCCCACTCTGCCCACCTCCTCACCCACCGAGTCCTCCACACTGTCATGAGGCGTTTATTTCTCATACTCAGGTGTTCTGTCCTGCCATTTCTCACCCCATTTCCGTGTTCGTTCCGATAGCCATTGTCCTGTTCGGCAACCGATTCTCGCTGTTCGCGCCAATTACCATAGCCACGCCCAAACGCACGATCGACGTCTTTGGACTGACTTGGCAGTCATCGCTGGGTCTACCACCTCCTCTGCTCGACCCTCTTCCGATGGTGTTCTGGTAATTGGATTGTCATGACCTGTGTATTTCCTGCACCTTGTTATCTCCATTTCCCATTTCGCTACTCCTCCCCAGTGTTCGCTCGGCTTCGCCCCCCACCTTGACCTCTCCTCCTCTATGTCACCTCTGTTCGCCCTTTCTCGCATTTCGCCGAACGACCATTCGCTGCTCGCATCATTCGCCAACAGGCACACCATCAAATCACGATCGACATCCCTATCCGGCATGATGGCTCGTCAGTAACTCCATCAGCTTCTCGATCCAACCCCCTTTTGGTGTTCATATGAGCAGGGTGCGTTCGCGGGACGTCCTACCCTTAGGTCGTGTGGGATCAACCCAGTAGATGAAGAACCTGTGCAGGGCAGTGTATATGCGGGCTCCAAGACATGATTTCATACACAGGTGCCTTCGCCACCTTCACTCTCCGTCATTTCATGTTCTCTCTCTTCTCTCATTCTATTGTATGTTTATTCCATCTATGTTGTATCATGACTGCGCACCCCTATCCAACCCTGACTCGTGACGGCCTCTTTCCTATTCGCTGATACCTTACGAGCATTCGATATAACTACCAAGTTAGCATTTTTGGGTTTTCAATCGCAGTAATTTTCTTTATAATCTTAACTGCAGTAGTTTACATTCGCATGTATATTCCCCAGTTCAATTATCATATGTCATTCATCTTGTGCAACTTCGACCTCGCTGTGGTCATTGTCTTAAAGCCTTCTCTTGGAGATTTCCATCTTTGACTAGCAGAGGACTTAGGCGCCACTGGTGAGTTCTCATACTTCATCTTCGTTACCTTAGCCTTCGAACCATTTTCTGCGCATCAATCCTTTCATTCATGGTCTACGCCAACTGTCTTTGCTTCAACGATCTATGTATCCAGAGGCATCCATTGTTCTCAAAGATTCTTTGGGTACAAATGAGGTGGGTCATTGGAACTTCTTCATTACTCCATCTCTAACATCTGCTTTAGATTGCGGCCATCATGTGCTTTCGCAACTCTACTCACACCGACCTCCATCCTCGCTCACTCACCATCACTAAAACCAATGGCAAAAATCAATCCATCCCAGCTGTTAGCCATCTTTGGGAGCCTCTTGCATATCCCCTCCTTTTACCACATGGAACTTTAGGATGGTGCATCAATGAAGGACTTGGCATCTGTGCATCTGATGCAGACAGTGACAGTGTGTCAACACAAATGTGGTACTATCACGCCATGCTTCTTCAAGAACCCTGCTTTCAAATTTTTGGCCAACTGTGCAATGAATATCTAGTAGACATGTTCACATGTGACCTTGAGTGCAGACTCAACTACATCCGCCGCAATCAACTGAGGGTCTCAGCACAGCAAAACCTTTCTTCTAATGATATCTACTTACCTGTGTCCTTTCTTGGTTCAAGAAAATGGGCAAGTGAGCAGATTGCAGATGCTCTTGCCCTACCACAACTTTCTTCATCACTATGACATGCAATCCCCAATGGCCTGAAATTGCCCAACAACTACGTCCTGGGAAAGGTTTTGAAGATGCCCCACTTATAGTGTGCCGTCTCTTCAAATGGAAACTCACCCACTTCCTCAAAACATTATCAACCATGTTTCCAAATGCAGGACAGTGGTTGTACACCATCTACTGCATTGAATTTCAAAAGTGTGGCCTACCTCATTGCCACATTCTCACCAAATATCAAGCTGATTGTATAACACCTGATGATATCGATGCTGTAATTTCTGCTGAACTTCCCTCTAACATTGAAGATGCTGGCTTAATCAAAACCCATATGCTCCATAGTCACCCTCCTCAAAACTGACCACCTTCATGTTACTGTCAGCGTGAAAAAAATGGTTTATGGATGTGTGGATTTAACTATCCTCACCAACTACAGCAGACGACAACTTTGGATGATGATGGCCATGTTTCTTATCGTCGTCATCACCGAGGATGAAATTGTGGTCCCACACTGCCTTCCATTGATCAGAAAATATCGTTGCCACATCGACTTTGAAGCTGCAAGGACAGGTCATTTATTCCAATACATCTTCAAGTACATTCACAAAGGTAGCTCTCTTGATGACTCATCCCTCACTTCTCTCACCAATTACAGGTCCTGATTGTACGTGGGTGCAACTTAAAGATCTATCCATGTCTTCAGTCAATGAAATTGCAGAGTTCTGGGATGCCAGATATTTATCTGCAGGTGAAGCTGCATGGAGAATTTCGAGATTTCACATCACCTCCAAGGAACCATCTGTTACTGCACTTCCAGTCCACACTCCTAACTCAACACTTTTTCATCAATATGAGCACAACCATCAATCAACAAGCACACTCTCCAAGCTTGACCGTTACTTTTGTCACCCTAGAGGTTCATTTGAAGACAATGACAAGCTTGAGCACAATTTTGCAGACATCTCCTATGCAGACTACTACCAACTGTTTCACCTCCAAAAGTTGAACAAGAATCAACCAGTCAACCCCCATTTCTACATTGAATGACCAAACGTCCATGGCCAGCCTATGATGCACTCATACTTCGGAAACCTAACAAACCACATATTTCAAGACTACAGACAGTTTGTCCCTTGGAAGGCAAACGTTTCTACATCCGCTCGCTGCTATTGCACAGACCAGGTCTGTCTTTTGATGATTCAATGACTTAAGAACCCTCAATGGAGTTATACGACCTACCTTTCAAGAAGCTGCACACCTCTCAGGGTTGTTTGCCGATGTATCTGAAGGTGACAGCTGTCTGACAGAGGCTGTGGAATGCTTACGCACTCCACAGCAGTTGTGTCTATTGTTCATTCATCTCCTAACAAATGACTGTTGCCCTCTACCTCTTACCACTTGGAACTCATTCAAGAAACACTTCTCCCGTGACTTCCTACACATCCTAGGTGGTAACCATGACTTTGCACACACCGCTGCTCTCTATGAATTATCCAAGTCCTTGGATGAACATGGAAAGCAATTGTCTGACTTTGGTTTACCAGACCCACATGTTCGTGGAAGTGAAATCCAACATGAACTCCTGCAATAGTCTGAAAATCCCAGTCTCCTCCACCACCGCTCCCAAATATGCCAGGCATCATTCAACTCTGAACAACGAAATATCTTTTCCAAAATAGAACATGCAGCTGACACTAAAATGCCTTTACGATTATTCATTGATGGACACGCAGGTCATGGTAAAATATTGCTCACCAACAGCGTTTGTGACTCACGATGCAGCAAACAAGAAATTGTATTACCCACCGCTACTTCAGCTTTTGCGGCACAGGCTTATCCTGGTGGTAGGACGACACATGCTGCTTTTAAAGTCAGCGAAATTGGATTCCATTCTTTTCTATGAATGCTAACCTTTCTATCTCAAGGTTCCAGTCAACGAACTATGTGAATTCCTTTGTTCCCCTATTGAACCTGATGATCCACGTGGACAACTATTAAAAGAAGCTTCCATCATCATTTGGGATGAAGCACCCATGGCAAACTGCTCAGTTCTCACATGCACCAATGACACCCTTCAATGTGTTATGCAAAACTCTCTTCCTTTTGGAAGAAAGATCATCATCCTTCTAGGTGATTTGCATCAAACATGTCCTGTCGTCCATAAAGGTTCAAAAATGGATTTGATTGATGCCTCAATCCGCAATTCACCTCTGTGGAGAGACTTTGAAATCCGCTCATTGACAACTCCAATCCGTAATGCAGATTATCCAGATTTTGCTGCCACTGTTGATCTCATAGGTGATGGCCAATCTTCCAAGGTTTCCTTGAATATCATCGAACATATCTCAACTACAACAGATGTTGTCAACTTTGTCTTTCCTCCCCATATATTGGCTAATGCAGCTCAATGCCTCACACGTTCCATCCTTGCACCCACAAATGCCCAATGTGACATGTATAACTCCATATGGCTTCACCGCTTGAACACTCCCGAACACACATATACCGTGGCCAACGCTATTAAAGAAACTGAAGACACCAATCTCCTATCACCACAACCAATCCTTGACTATGTTGCCTGCCAGACTCCTCCTGGTTTGCCATGCCACTCCATCTCCATCCACCTAGGTGGTCTATATCGCATAATGCGCAATTTTTCCATCATGCGTGGCTTGGTCAAGAACTGTAGAGTGGTTGTCACTCACTTAGGAAAAACCTCGTGACTGTCAATGCCCTCCATGTCCATGCAGGTCTAAACTACGTTGACAATGAAAACATCCTCCTTCCCCACATCACATTCACCTCTTTGTTACCCACTACCAGCCACACACCTCTCCACAAGCAATTCCCTTTGTCACCTGCATATGCGACTACTTTCAATAGCTGTCAAGGTCTTACCCTTGATCATGTGGCCATAGATCTTTCCACTCCTGTTTCCTCCCATGGTCAACTGTACACCGCTTTGTCACATGTGCGTCATAGAGATGATTTCCGAGTTTGCTTTCCATCAGGCAATGACTACACAGAAAATATCGTGTATGATGAAATAATTCTATGATTTCCATGTCCGTTACATCCTGGCCGGAGCGAAGCGCAGGCCAGGCATGTAGGTGTTACGTGTATGTAAGGTATTGATCCTGATAGCAAAATGGCTAATATAACCTCCTTCATGATCTAAAGCCAGGCCTTTCTGGCATCTTAGGCTCTCTCCAGAACAGGTATATTCTCACTGATTTAAGAAGAAAGATATGATTGTACTAACAGTGCACATACAGCTTGTCAATAATTATTATCTGCCGGTTCCATCTAACTCTCCAAGAGAGGCACAGTCAACTTCACAGCCCCACATTACCTACTCTTTCATTCTCCACCTTCCAAGCTGCCACACAGTGTTCACAATGCCACAGTGGCTGAATTTGGGAACCCAGACTTGACCCAAGCTGTTAGTGCTGAGACCTTGGAGGAGAATGTGCCTGTTCAGGAAAGCTAGCATGAAGAGGCTGGGCCTGCTGGGATAGAGTTGGATGAGTTTATTCGGGCAACTGGATGTCCTGGAGATGTATAAATGGTGGGGCCTATTGTCTCTAGTGAGCAGTTTATATCTCCTTTAGGCACTGGTTAATGGCTTGGTAGTGTCTGGATAAAGACTGGGCAGCTTCGGTCCCACGTTGCATGGCCCGTTTTGTCGCAGTTGACACATCTGTATTTAGTGGGATCAGTCATGGTGCACACTGCTGACCTGTGTCCCTCAATGCCGCAGGTGCCACAGATGTCAGCGAGGCTCGGGCACTGTACGGCCCTGTGCGCTGCCCCTAGCTTCTGGCATTTTAGGCACCTCTGAGCCTCCTGAATTAACTTCTGGCGGTTGTTCTGGTGTTCGCGATGAGGATACCCAGTCGGATCAACATGTTGGCTGCGGTGCGGTTACGAAGTTGTATGATGAGGTGGGCCATTGACTGTTTTTCCGATCTTCGTTCTGGCGGCTTAATCCATCTCATTGCCAGTATGTCTTCCTTTTCGAGTGCGTTGGCTTCTTCAACCTCTTCTATGTCTTCGCGTGAGTCGGGATTGAATCGGGTTGGGACGAATTCAGCTATAATGGAGTAGGAGTTGGGCTTGATCGCTGAGGTCTCGTCGAAGCATGCCAGGAAGTCTTGGGCACGCTGCCGGCCCTGGAGTAGCTCCGCTGATTCTTCGTCTGAGAGTTCTAGGAAAAAGCCGCCGCTGGGGAGTCTTTGCATGCCTAGGGCTCTAGGTTTCTCACGATCGTTGTCCCAGTCCATGTCGTCGATCGCCTGGGAGGCTATAGCAAGTATGTCGGGTTCGGAGAGTCGCGTGGCCCCTTGCTCTTGGGCATCTTGTCGTTTGACGATGAGAACCTGTCTTGCGCGAAGGTCGCACTTGGCCGGCATGCTCGACTGCAAGCTGATCGGCTTGGTGGCGCATGCCGCAAGTGCTGCTGCGTATGTGGGGTAGCGGGTGGTGGTGGGGTGGGTGGTTGTGATTCCATTGGGCTTCTCGGTGCCGCCGAATGCTACCGCCGGGATCTGGGCCGTAACAGCGTCGACTATCCTCTGCGCCGTCCCATCGCTCTCCTGCCTCAATTCCTCTACCATACCCGCCAGGCTTTCTATGGAGGTGCCGATGGCCTGTGTCGCGCTTTCAATTTGTTGGACGGTCGGTGCCAGGATGTGATTGACGCCTAGTAGTCGTTCCTTGATGATGGTTGCCACCTCTGATATGACTGTACGATCGGCTATATCCGTCAGTAGTGCGGATATCGCTCTGATACCCTCTTCCATGGTCTTGGGGATGGACGACTGCGCCTCCGCTAGGTGCAGGAGTGCTGTCACCAGCGTGTGGCACAATATCACCTGTCGCTCTGGGAGGAGCCGCTTGGCCAGGAGGTACTGGTGCGCGACCTCTGGTATGAGTGGGAGTTTCTTTGGTGTGCTCTCGAGTTCACTTCCAGAGCTGTTGGCGTTTTGTGTTCCGGAGTGGAGACTGCATCGGGGATGCGTGCGGGGGCAGGGCCCTCTTGCTGGGGGCTCCTGCCATCGGGGCTGTGTTTTCGCGTGCCGTCCGTGGATGCTGGTGCCTGGGTGCTGTGGATTGAGTTTGGGACAGGTTGACTGGGAGTTGTGTAGGTTTCCGAGTTTTGAGGCTTTGAGGGGCGTGGGAAAATCTTTGGTGGTGGGTGGTGGTTGACTTCTTAGGTAAGTCCTCGTCAATTACACTATATGAAAGTGCCTCGGTGGGTTGTGGGCGTCGAGCTTATGTCAGGTTTTAGGTCAGCCTTAGTCAGCTGGCCAATCAGACGCGAGCGGTGCAGCCGCGAGCATAGAACGCTGCGCTGCGGTCACGTGACCCGTTCGCGACCAGAGCGCGCATACGCGAGCGTGGTCCATGCACAACACGCGCGCGCGGTATAAAGGCCGAACGGTAAGGAGGAACCTGCCCAACCGGTGATTCCTCTCTCTGCTTTCTGTGTCACAAGCTGCGAAGTAATACACACATCATGGTACATCACATATAACGTTTACACAACAATTATGAGCTCACTTTGTTTCAGGTAAAAGGCAAGACAAAGCGACGCCATCTCATGGCAGAGCAATGGGAGGAAGCTCCTGAGGACGCTCCTTGAAGAGAGAAAGTAGACGCAATGGAGGCGGCAGATTCATACCGATTGCGAGGGATGACAAGATTAAACCCTTTCTGTCCACTAAACATAACCAACTCTCACCTTGGGAACATAAACTCAAAAAGCTGTTGCAGGTTAGCTTTCAGTATCAGGCAATAGATTATGAACTTACATATCTAATAGGAGCTAGTCCGTGATTTCCTCAAGGAAATCACAGGCATTGTCACGACTCATAAGTGAACCAAGCCTGAAGAAGTCCAGCTTCCTGGGACTCACGATGCAAATACCGTGGCATGTTTGAGCTCTAGCGGCGAACCATTCCTTGACCCCCGTTTCGACCAAGATGTCACGCATCCTGCTAATAAACTGATATTCAATAAGACTGTTGATTTGGCAGTGCAATCACTCAATGTCAGTGTTCCTGGCATATCTAAAGACCAATAGTACTCACAATAAGCTAGGAATTTCCCCCTGATATTGTTCTTGGGATGTATGAAGACATCCCCGTCAACTGGGACTTACTCTATCACTTGATCAAGATGACGTTTTGAGGCTACTGTACAAAATATCAAAGTCAAAATAATGAGGTCAAAGAGAGAATGGAACGAACGAACCATAAGGGGGGCCATCACAGGGCCCGGCAAGTGGAAGTGCACCAATTTTTCTAGTATGCACGGACACCAATTAATATGATCCACAGAAACTCAAGGCATGGATATCAGCGGTGCCAAGGTTCATCATGAATTACCATTTTGATCCACGGCCCATGCTTCATATGGATTGGATGTCCGAAGAGGATAGCGAGCCTGAAGCCATTTTGCTGTGTGAGACTAAAGCAGATCATCAGGGGAAAAAGGACGAATGGAGGACTGAGATGCTGCAGAGACTAGGATTCATGGGGAATAGGTTGACCATCACCCTCGGCGTGGTATCCCAAGGTGAAGTGCAACTGCATGTCCAGGACTTTCCCTAGAGAATGCCAGAAGTGAGAAACAAACTCGGAGCCATCCAAGGTGACATGTGAGGGGACTCCATTCTTGGAGAAGACATGAAGGATGAGGAGGTGAGCAAGCTCTTGCAAGGTAATTTTGTCTGTGGTAGGAACGAAGATTACCTGCTTAGTTTTGGATTAAGATATCAACTAATGCCTTTAGCAAATAAAATCTATTGCTTAGCGGTTGAAACCGCTATGCTCGTCCTTCCCTGTGTGCTGACTAAGCCTCTTGAGACGCGTCAGGCACTGATGGCAGGAAGTCATGTGACTGTGTCGACAAGAAAATGGTGTCGATCTAAGGGATAACCAAGTCAAAAGTGTTCGCTTTTGAGGTAGTGTAGAGTAAACAGTGATAATGAACCCTCAACGAAGATTTGGAGTAAACTATCAAGATTTGAGCCCTGTAGCTATCAAACAAGACTACAGTGGTTTCAGGGGGGTAAAATATTTGATTCTGGATGATCTCATTCATACATTTGTAGCAGCTATTTATACTATATTAGTGGTAATTACTGGTGTTCAAGATAGTGAGCAGATGGGTTGAAAAACTACTTGTAACTAAGGGGTGACTAATTATAGTCAAAAAGTCATGGGGTGATGGAGATAGTATCAGGATTATTTAGGCTTTGGAATAGAGTTCTGTACTTAGCATACAAAGCCCCTGTCCACATGATGTTAGGATAATAGTCAGCCGGTCATGTCATGGAGTTCAAATAGAGAATGAGAATTAAATCTGCCCTGCCTAGCATAAATGCTAGGCTTGGTGATGGGGCCGCTGTCTCTGTGCCTTTTCTGTGGGGCAGCTAATTGAACACATGTATTGTGGATGACATTCCCAAGTCACTCCACAATACCCAGTGCTCCTGCGCAGTCTGTATCTCTCTGCGGCGTTTGGTGCCCGCACCTCCTCGGTGCCTGTGGCCTGGTGCCTGTCAACGTCATGACCGATGCCATCACTCGATAGGCGCGCTGTCTCTGATCGGCCGCACGTGGTCGATGCCCATATCCCTGTATCTTATCTAATCTGTAGATAAGATAGCAATTCATGATTTCGTGTGTCCGTCGTCTGCGCCGACGTCCGTTGTAAGTGTCATTTCTATCTCTTTTGATCTTTTTCTTTGTTTCCTTTTATTAGTTTCTTTTGTATATATAGATGATTTGAAATGAAAGTAATTGCGTCTATCATAACACTTAGTGAAGCGGTAAACAATCACTAATATGGAGGTGAACTCGCATGAAGGTGGGAGTTGCTCGATGAAATCCATAGAACTGGAATTCCGAGGCTTCTCAGGAACAGGGAGTTGTTTAAGGAGACCATAGGGCTTGTGATGTTGTGGCTTGCTCTGCATGCATGTGGTGCACGTCTTGCAATACTCCTTGACAAAGGATCTAATCCCTGGCCAAGTATAGTCTCACCGGATCAGCTCCAAGGTTTTGTTGACCCCAAAGTGTCCTGAGAGGAGGTGGTCATGCTTGTACTGAAGAATGCGAAGTCGAAGGTCTTGAGCCACAGGAACGTAAGTTCAGTTGTCAAGTTTGAGGAAACCCTCATGATCTGTGGTCCATCTCAGGTCATTAGTCAAGCTGAGGTGTGACTTAGCTATGGGGTCCAAGGGGAGGTAAGCAAGGATGTCTGCTCAGATCTGCTTGGTATCAAGCAGTGAAGCAGCTCGGAGTACAATGGGAGCAAGGTTAGTAGCTCTAAGGGACATGCCAACTGGTGTTGGGTAAACACTGGCTGTAATTTCTGTGGGTTTATAGTGACATAGTCACTATTCCCCTCTGTAAGGTAAACATCCCATCATCTAGTGAGAGAGTCAGGCTTCATTCTGAGGCCACCAGGTCAGAAGCGAATGGCGAGATTGAACTGGGAGAGGTATTCTGACCAGCGAGCTTGTCAACAAGTCAAGAGCTTTGTTGTTGAAAAGTATTCAAGGTCCTTGTGATTGGTTACAACATCGATAGGGTTGCCAGAGACCTCGAGGTACTGTCACCAGCATTGAAAAGCTTCAAAAATTGCTAGTAGCTCCTTGTCATGAACATCGTAGTTTAGTTCAGTAGAGGTGAAGGTAGAGTGGAAAGCAATGGGATGAAGCTCGCCCTCCAAGGTTCACAATGATAAGATTGCTGCTAAAGTGTAATCAGAAGCATCAGTCTCTACAATCAAAGGAAGGTCAGGAATCTAATGAGTAATAATAGGAGCTGTTGTGAAAGCTTTTTTCAACAAGTTGAAGGCTTGTTGACAATCCTCAGAAAAGTTCCAAGGAGTACCCTTGTGGGTAAGTTGGGTTAAAGGAATGGTAATGTCGGAGTAGTTGTGTATGAAGCATTGGTAGAAGTTGGCAAAACCAAGGAAGGATTGGATGTCGCAAACTTAGTCTTGAATGACCTTCACCTTGTCGTCCACCCTGGTAAGGCCCTTGGAGGAGAGGATGTAACCAAGGAATTCAACTGAGTTGTGGTGGAACCTGCACTTTTCCCCCTTTGCAAAGAGGTTGTGAAGCCAAAGTCATTGTAAAACTTCCTTGACATGTTCTGTATGGTTGGAAGGGTCACTGGAATAGATTAGAATATCATCCAGGTATACCACCACACAAACATCCAGAAGGTCGGCAAAAATCTCATTCATGAATCTTTGAAAAGCAGCAGGGCTGTTAGTGAGACAAAAAGGCATAACCAACCATTCAAAAGACCCATAGCAGGTCCTGAAGGCAGTTTTCCATTCATCACCCTCAGCAACTCGTATGAGGTGGTAAGCATGATGAAGGTCAATTTTGGTATAAATGTGAGCATTATTTGGAGCATCAAGTAAGTCAGCAATCAATGGCAGTGGATACTGATCTTTTTTCGAGCTCTTGTTTAAACCTAGGAAGTCAACACAAAGGTGAAGTGAACCATCTTTTTTGAAGAAAAACAATACCGGTGCACCATGGGGTGAGTGTGAAGGTCGGATGAAGCTGATGTTCAGGTGCTCATCGATGAACTCATGGAGTGCTTTGAGCTCGGAGGCTGAAAGGGAGTAGATATAGGTGGTGAGGTCCCTTCTTCATGGTTGATCTTGATGTCATGGGGTCGGTGTGGAGCTAGAGTGTCAGTGCAAGTTTTGCTGAACACATCTGCAAACTCATGATATACTTCAGGGACATGCTTTTTAACCTCCTCAGACAGCTCAGGTGAGCTATCTCCTGATGTTGCTCCCCTGGCAAGGAGTTCAGGCGAAGCGAGGTCAAGTTGAAACACTTCAAATCCTTCCAATCTAGCTACACACATAAATGTGGGAGCATTGATCAGGAAAACGAGAGGTGCCTCTAACTTCGGAGGCAAGGTCAGAGGAGGTGAGGATGCTGTAGGCGAGATCATAGTCGTAGCTGAGGCTGAGTGAGCCGAGGTCACTGTGGTCGCAGGAGTCAAAGTCAAGTCGATGGTCTTGCAAGTAATACTGCCCAATATCCAGTCAATCGATGGATTGTAGGGGGTAAGCCAGTTGTGGCCAAGTACCACCAAGCAACTTGCGTCAAGTGAGGTTACATAGAAGGTAACCCATTGTTGTTTGCCGGTCGGAAAACTGATAGAGGTCTAGAGCTTGGGTAATGGTAGTGTTAGTGCTACCATCAAATAGTTTCAGGGGTATGGAAGAGACAGGGTAAGTAGGCATAGAATATTTCTGGACAAACTTGGATTCAATAAAACAGTCAGAAGACCTGTAAGAACCCGGCCTTTGGCTGGTTACTTACCAGTATAACCTTTCTTCCAAGCCGAAGCCTTGTGATACTCGTGCCCAAGTACTTGTGATTCTAATCCTGCGCCCAAGCCCGAGCTAGAGCTAGAGCTCATATCCGACCTTGATCCCATGCCCGTATCCCCTTAGTTACTGATTCTGCTCCATCATGCATCATTCGTATATTACCTCGCCCTGACCTCCCCCTGACCTCCCCCTGACCTCCCCCTAATATGCTCGCCCCTGACTCGTACCCTCGCTCGTATATAAACCCCCTTATATGCATTCCTACTGCTCAGTCTGAAAATCAACTATCGTATACTTTGATCCCTAGTTAGTTTCTAAGCCTCACCTCTTAAGCCAAACCTCGCCTCTTATTCGTTTGCCTCCGAAGTTGGGACTCGTGCGTAGGGTCGGCGCAGCACATAAGCTGAAGCCTAGTCCCTCTCCAACTTCCCTATCAGACCCTCGCCCCGTAACCTCGGACCTTACCTCGGGTTTCACCCCCGAGCTCGGTCAACCTTACGAAGGATCATATCGTAACAAGACCCACAATCAACTAATGCAACAAAAGAGGTGTTGAAAAGTGAAGGTGAGGTCAGATGTACATTAAGAGAATCTTTGGACAATGCATGAGAAGTGGCACTGAGTCTGAGCACATGGGTGAGGTTACTGCAATCCTTGGATCATGTGGTTCCAAGGTTGCTACCTATTTTTTCACCTCTGTGATGGAGGCTGAAGTTCCCTCATTAGAGGTCTTCATTACCCAACCTTTGGAACTGCTACCACTAGCAGCCCCATTTGTGGCCTTGGGGCAATCCTTGACTATGTGACCCTTGGCCCCACCAAGCAGGCAAAGGCCTTGGTCAACCCGATGTTGACATTCCTTTCCCAAGCTTGCTCAAGATGTCAGGCTGACTCTTGTTGTTGTTCAAGGTGTCGTTGTTGGATTTTTTGCCATTGTTGTTATTAGTCTTGTTGCAGTTCTTGTTGTTATTAGAACCATTGGAAGACAGATTATTGTTAGGGCATTGGATTGATTAGTGGAGCAAGCAGGCTCAGGGTTACAACCATTAGCCATTGCATTGTATTCCTTACACTCCCAATAACGGCTGTCACATTCCAACACAAAGTTGCAAAGCTGAGGCTGTGGAATCTAGGCAAGTGAATCCTTGATTCATTTGGCCAAGCCCTTGTAAGTGAAGTGGTGGAGAGCAGCATAGTTCCACCAAGTGCAAGTTGAAGCTCAGGAGAACTCAATGAAGAAGTGAGCTGCTCTATGGTGTTCTTTCATGATGATTTTCTCTGGGTCGATCTCGGCTTGGGCAGCATTATCATAGGGGCTGAAGTTGAGCTCAAGCTTGCCTTTAAAACTGTCCCAGTCTCTAAGCCAATCAGGCTCGGGGTGGACTTCACTGAGGATCACAGGCTCGAAATGCTGGAGAGCTGAGCCTGATAAGTATGAGATAGCATACTGTACCTTCGATGCCCCTGTCTTGAATGCAGAGGGGTGATCTCTGAAGTTGAGTACGCATTGGAGGAAAAAGGGTCAAAGCTTGGCCTGGTCAGTACCATCATAAGTGTCTGGTTCCTTGATCTTGGCTCAGGCTTCCATGTCACGAGTTTAGTGAGCTTCATGAAAACTCGGCACATGAGCTCATTATCATCAAGATCACCGAGGTCGTCCGGTGGTAGGTTCAAGAGGTCATCATCGTGATCAGAGCCCCCAAAACCATCACCTGGGTCACCAGGATTAGCCCTACCTTTGCCTTTGTTACTAGGCTTGGCTGGGTCTATAAGAGGTATGCGTTCTGAGATACCCTGTAGGGTGGGGGAGTGAGTTATCATTGACATAGTGAAAAGGAGGGATACATAGGGTGTGAACAGTCTGAATATACTGTTACAACAGGATCCTTCAGAGGCAGGTTGACCGAGCCCAGGGGTGAAACCCAAGGTAAGGGCTGAGGTGACAGAGCGAAGTTCAAATAGGGAAGTCAGAGAGGGACTTGGCTTCAGCTTGTGTGCTGCGCCTGCCCTACATATGGTCCCAATTTCCTAGGTAAATGAATAAGAGGTGAGGTTTGAATCAAGAGGTGAGTACTTAGAAACTAGCTAAGGGTCAAAGGGAGTACGATTGTTGGTATTCAGACTGAGGAATAAGTGTGCATACAGGAGGGTTTATATACAGGTGAGATAGAAGTGTCATGACGCGTTTATTTCTCATATTCAGGTGCTCTGTCCTGCCATTTGTCACTCCATCTTCATGTTTGTTCTGATTGCCATTGTCATGTTTGGCAACCAATTCTCGTGGTTTGCGCCAATTACCATGGCTATGCCATCAACAAGCGATCAACGTCTTTGGACTAACCTGGCAGTCATTGTTGGGCCTATCACCTCCTCTGCTCGACCCTCTTCCGATGGTGTTCTGACAATCGGATTGTCATTACCTGTGTATTTCCTGCACCTTGTTACCCCCACTTCCTCGTTCGCTACTCCTCCCCCGTGTTCGCCCGGCTTCGCCCTCCACCTCGACTTCTCCTTCCCTATTTTATCGCTGTTCGCCCTTCCTCGCATTTCGCTGAACCGCTATTCGCTGCTCGCACATTTCGCCAACAGGCACGCCATCAAATACAATCGATACCATTTACCCGGCATGATGATTCATCACTAACCCCATCATCTTCTTAATCCAACCCCTTTGGGTTTTCGTATGGCCAAAGTATGTTCGCGGGGTGTTCCTTCCGTAGGCCGTGGGGGATCAACCCAGTGGACGAAGAGTCCATGCAGGGTGACATGTATGCGGGTCCCAAGACATGGTTTCGTACATAAGTCCCTTCGCCACCGTTACTCTCCGTCGTTTCATGTTCGCACTCCTCTCTCACTCTATTGTATGTTTATTCCACCCCTTTAGTATCATGACTGCACACCCCTATCCAACCCTGCCTCGTGATGGCCTCTTCCCTATTCGCTGATACCTTACGAGCATCCGGTATAAGTAGTTTACATTCGCATGTACATTCCCCAGTTCAATTATCATACGTCGTCCATCTTGTGCAAACTTGACCTCACTGTGATCATCATCTTGAGCCTCCCCTTGAAGATTTCTATCTTCAACCAGCCAAGGACTTAGGCATCACTGGTGAGTTCTCATACTTCATCTTCGTTACCTTAGCCTTCGAACTACTTTCTGTGCAGTTGGCAAAGGGCTCCGAAGGAGCACCTTCGCCAGCGAAGGGACCGTCGAAACTTAGACAGCCCTTCCGCGATATCTTGCACGTTACATCGTCAAGTGCCGCGAGCTATTTCGCTACGACTGTAGATAGGGCGAGCCCCATTCGGGCAACCCTCTTGTTTCATGAACATTCATCGGTTCACTTATTCGCCGAACGGCATACTTATTCACACAAGTCATTCGGGCATTCGCTGTGTTCACTAATACACGATATTAACGCCTAAAACCAATCTTTACAAGAAGCAGGGGTGAGCATATAAGGGGATATAGACGAGATAATTATAAGTAATTTGATGTGTGATAGAACAGAACAGATAACTAAGGGGATGATAAGGTCATGAGTTAAGCTCGGGCATAAGCTCAGGGTCCGGCATGGAATCACAAGGCTCGGGCACAAGTATCACAAGGCTCCAGTCGACAGAAGGTAGTACTGGTAAGTAACCGGCCAAAGGCCAGGTTCTTACACCATGGCCAAGTTCCAGTACAACAACCATGTTCATGCTTCAACTCGTCAGTCACCCTTCATGCTAGACACCAGGCGGCACCCACAAATGGGCTTCCAACCACATCAACCTCTATTGCACCTCAAATCTGTCAACAAATTCAAGGACTGCATGGAGGAGTCACTGTCAGAAGTGAAGTAAGGATATCTTATATAACCAAAGCTACTAGATCACCAACTTGCGGTGGTACCCTCTCCAATTTTCCTATAGGTGAAAGCGGCTCGGTGGGTTGTGGGCGTCGAGCTTATGTCAGGTTTTAGGTCAGCCTTAGTCAGCTGGCCAATCGGATGCGAGCGGCGCAGCCGCGAGCCAAGAACGCTGCGCAGCATGGTCACGCGACCGTTTGCGTTCCAAATTAGGTCAGCGGCGAGCGGCGCAGCCGCGAGCATAGAACGCTGCGCAGCGGTCACGTGACCCGTTCGCGACCAGAGCGCGCATACGCGAGCGTGGTCCGTGCACGACACGCGCGCGCGGTATAAAGGCCGAATGGTAAGGAGGGAACGCCAGGAACCTGCCCAACCGCCGATTCCTCTGTCTGCTGTCTGCTATGTGCTCTGTCTGCTCTGTCCTCTGTGCTGTCTGATATGTGCTCTGTCCGCTGTCTGCTCTGTGCTCTGCTGTCTGCTCTGGGTGCTGTCTCCTCCTTTAGCTGGCTGCATGTCTATTGCTTTGCTGGCTTTCTATTGGTAGGTAATATGTTTTGTTTAATGCATTGCCATGTATTTTATTTTATTTGTGTTTGTAATTTTATTAGTTCTTTTTTTTTCATCATAGTATTGTCACATGTGTATTATATTTTGGTGATTTTTTTCGAAAATAGATTTAAATACCTTCCAAAGACTGCTGAAAAAAATGTATTTTAATATCAATATTTTTCAGGTTTTTTTCGAAAATAGACATCAATAAGTTCCCTCTAAAATTAATGAGATTCTGCTTTTAAATGTGGTTTGTTTTATTGTTTTATTTACTGTAAAGCCACTTACCAGCCACTCCTCTCTGGCTATACTGGTGGCCGGCTTACTATGGCTTTGGCTGGGCTCTGGGTTTCTCTGTCAGTCTCAGGGCTTCTCTGGCTTTGGCTGGGCATTAATAACAGCCTCTGCTTCAATGTACTGTACTTTTTTGACATTTTTTCGCAGATAGATGTTAATAAATTATCCTGACTTTGTGAAAATTGTCAGCTTAAATGTACAGTGCATTTCTTTGACATTTTTCAAAAATAGATAATCTTGACTCTGCTAAATTAATAACAACTTCAGCTTAAATGTACTGAACATTTATTTTGACATTTTTTGAAAAATAGATAATCCTGACTTTGCTAAAATTAATGACAGCAGCTGCTTAAATATGGCTTCCTTTACTATTTTATTTATGTCTGTATATGTCACAAAATAGATATTGATACATGTCCCTGAGTGTGCGAAAAGTTAATGATAAGTAACAACCCCTGCTCGCTTCACTTTGAAGCCCTTGGGGATATGCTACACATGCCATTGGGACATGCTATGCATGCTATACTTGAGGGGCATGCTACACACACTAACATGCATGCTATGCATGGGGACACACACGCTATGCTTGGGGACACCCATGTTATGCGTGGAGGCACACATGTTATGCATGGGGACAAGCATGCTATGCATGGGGATGTGCACACTATATGTGGGGACACACTATGCTTGGGGGATATGGTACAAACAAGGGACACACTACAGGGGAATACACTACAAACACGGGACATTCTACACATGCTATACTTGGGGGACATGCTACAAACAAAGGACATGCTATGCACACTATACTTGGGGGACATGTTATGCATTGGGGACACACTTTGCACACTATACTTGAGGGCACACTACATGGAGGGACATGCTATGTTTGGGGACATGCTACAAACCAGGGACATGCTATGCATGTGGGACACGCCATGCACACTGTACTTGGGGATATGCAACATGTGGAGACACACTATGCATGGAGGACATGCTACACACACTATACTTGGGGACATGTTATATGTGGGCCAGGGACACAATAAGCATGCTATATTCAAGGCTATGCATGGAGGACATGCTATGCACGCTATACTTGGGCACATGCAGATATGTGTAGAGACATTACCTATCTTGATGTGTTACTTATAGCTACTTTCAATTGCAATGAGATGTGTTTTACTTATCCCAAGTTTGATTTACCCAATGTGTTTGACCTACACCACCGTGTAAAGCATGGGTATCCCCCTAGAGGTAAGGGTTCAAGAATCGAGTTAAGTTGGATATCAGAAATCGAGTTGGAAGGCAGAAGTCAGAGAGACAGAGGCCTTGCAAGTACTTGCTGTGGTAAGAACAGGAAACGGTGCAAAGGGAGTCACATATCAAAGTCAATTATCTGATTGCAGAACAGAGGCACACATGACTGGGTTTTATTCAAAGAGCTGAGACAACATGTCAGAAGGTAGAGGTAAGCAATTCCAGTGCAAGGAAAACTAACCAGGATAAATGGAGAAGTAACTAATATGGAACAAGAGGAACTACAAGGGGGTGCCGGGTAGAACTAAGAACAACCAATAGGCAAAAGAACAAGGGGAATGTGGGTCTAATTGATTGTTACGTATCGGAATTCCCGGAGGTCAGAACTGGAAAGGACAACGGCTTCAACTTATGTGTTGCGCCCCTGATGAACTACCGTCCCAAGTATTTCGGGATTGACTTGCGGATATTGGAGAAGGCAGAAGTCGGGAACAGAGTACTGAGAGTCGAGGTTCGAGGGTCGGAGATCAAAGGTCGGAAGAGGCGGAGGACAGAGGGTCGAGAGCGGAAGGAGACAAGACTAGCAAAACTCGCTGTGTTAAGAACAGGAGACAGTGCGAAGGGAATCACGTATCGAAGTCGATTATCTGATTGCAGAAATGGAGACATACATGAGGGGGTTTATACAAAGAGCTGAAGCAACAGGTAATGGTATGGTACTAAGCAAATTCCGGAGAGTGCAGGAAGTGGATAGACATACGGGGCAAGTAACTAATGCGGAACAATGGGATGACAAGGGGGGTGCAGGGTAGGGTAAGTACAATGGCAAAGAACAAGGCAAGTAAGTACAATAGACATCAGAAGAAACAGAATTATGGAAATGGTATCTTGCTGTGTTCAGGGTCAAGTATGGGGGCCGGTATCTGGAGGTGGCCAGGGGTACTGAAATCACAAGGGTCGAGGTAGAGGGTTGCAGATGGTGCGGATGTTGTGGAATAGAGTCGGAGGTGGTGCAGAGGCGGTGCAGAGGTGGTGTGGAGGATATGCGGATATGGCGGAGATGGTTGAGCGGAACAGTCGTAACATTGATAGTGGAACAAATGGATCTCCTGATGCTCCGGACTTGCTATGCTAAGGGTCAAGTAGGGAAGGCAGGTGAATAGAGTCAAAAGGGGAAGTATGTGAATAGTAAAGAACAAGGGGATCAAAAGGTCAAAGTGTGGACGTTGCAGAATAGAGCCAGAGGAGGCATGGAGGTACCAGAGTTGGTCAAGCAGCATGGTCATAACATTACCTACCTTGATGTGTTACTTAGAGCTGCTTTCAATCAATAAGATGTGTTTTACTTATCTGAAAGAAAATTTCTTATCCGAATGTGTTTGACTTATCCCAAGTTTGATTTACCCAAGGCATTTGACCTTGCTGATGCGTTTGACCTTACCGAGGCGTTTGACTTGCACCCCCGCGCGAAGCGCGGGTATCCACCTAGTTACACTATATGAAAGCGCCTCGGTGGGCTGTGGGCGCGCTGACCAATGCTGACCAATGCTTGGTCATTAGTTTGTCAGCGGAGCGCGTGAGCCCCTGGCCCTGTCACTGGTTTACGCCGGTCTGCCGGGTCCAGTGCTTGAGGCTGCGCAGCGTTCTGGAGCGTGCGAGCGGCGCAGCCGCGAGCCCCTGGCCCTATCAGCGGTTCACGCCGCTGTGCTGGCTCAGGCGCCCAAAGCAGCGCTGTGCTGGCAGAACGCTGCACAGCCGCTTTCGCGCACTCCACCACCACCTCCTCTCCTCTCTGCCCAGTAGATAGAATAAAATTGCGTGAGAGTGAAATAATAGATAGCCTATATAGTGTAGACTACAAAAGATCTCTTCCCAGGGAGATCTCTGCTGTGAACTATTGGGGTTGACCTCTTCAGTGGGGCAGCTTTTTCTCTGCTAAGGAGCCAGGTAGTCATCCCAGGCTGCCTTAGAGGGAGCCACAATTGCATTGCAGTTCTCTTAGTGTTGACTTGCACTACTGGTGGCTGAAGAAGACATCTCCCAGGACCAGGACCAGGACCAGGACCAGGACCATTTACTGGAATTATTCCAGTTGGATAGCCGAAGAAGACTTGGATATTTTTATCAATCAATTTCCCTGTTCCTTCCTTGGTATGTATATATTTCTCTGTGGTCTGGTGTGAGCCATCTGACATTTATTTATTTTATTTTAGATAGAAATTAATAAATTCCCTTGACTTTGCTTAACAAACAATTACCTGTCCCTTCCTTGGTATGTATGTATTTCTCTCTGGTCTGGTGTGAGCTGTCTGCCATTGATTTAATTAGAAATTAATAAATTCCCCTGACTTTGCCCAAGAAAAATTAACAACAACAGCATCTGCTTGCAAATGTAAGTTGAAGTGGGGTAGCTTGATTGTTCCTCTAAGCTTATGCCTGCATTTCAGAGGTGACATGGTGGACAACAGATGGGTTGTGCCATACTCTCCTCTGCTCTTGCTCAAACTCCGGTGTCACATCAACCTTGAATTCACCTTCAGTGTGAGGTGCGTCAAGTATATCCACAAGTATCTATACAAGGGCCACGATCGCACCACGATGGAGTTTGGTGTCAACCATGACGAGATAAAGAAGTACCTGGACGCTCACTATGTCAGTGCTCATGAGGCCTGTTGGAGGTTGCTGGAGCGGGAAATCCACACCCAGGTGCCTGCAGTCATGGCACTGCCAGTCCATGAAAAAGACCAGCAATCAGTCGTTTTCAATCCTGATGCTGATCCGCTCACCATCATGAACAGGGTTGAGGGGTCAAAGACAGCGCTCATGGCTTACTTTGAGGCCAATGCTGCCTACCCTCATGCACGCGATGTGCTCTATGTGGATTTTCCTGAGCATTTTACCTGGCAAAAAGAGGAAAGGGTATGGACACCACGTCAAAGGGGATATAGCATTGGACACCTTCACTTTGCAAGCCCAAAATCAGGAGAGAGATTTTATTTGCGCACTCTCCTCACGGTGGTCAAGGGGGCCAGATCCTTTGAGGAGCTTAGGACGGTGGATGGCATACAATGTGCTACTTACAAGGAGGCCTGTCTTGCCAGGGGACTTCTGGAGGATGATCAGGAGTGGAGGTTGTGTCTCCAGGAAGCCAGTGGCATGAAAACAGGTGCTCAGCTCAGACATCTCTTTGCCACCATCCTTGGTCATTGCATTCCCTCACAACCTGACAGACTATGGGACACCTTCAAGGAGCACATATGTGATGACCTCAGACATCGGCTCCAAATCAGGCACAATATCCAGGAGCCACGGGATGATCAGGTCTACGATTTTGGCCTCTTTCTCTTGGATAAACTCCTTCAGCGTAATGGAATGTCCTTGAGCAGCTTTAAAGATATGCCTCGGGTGGTAGGCGAGTGTGAGGTCCTGATTGGAAACAGGTTCATAGCTGAGCAGGGGGACTATGACCCTGTTCAAGAGAGGCAGATGGCTGATGAGGAGGTTCCCAAGCTGAATGAGGGGCAAAGGTCTGCACATGATCAGATATTACGGTCGGCACTGGACATAGATGCTCAGGGGAAACCTAACGGACAAATGTTTTTCGTCACTGGCTCAGGGGGCGCTGGGAAATCATTCACATGGAACACCCTAATCCACTCCTGTAGAGCGGAGAGTCTCATTGTGCTTGCTGTAGCTATGACGGAGTCAGACCTGCATATATGGTGAGCATTCATGACGACTCAATGGCACAACCCTGACTTGCCTCATCTGGTCGCCGACGGTGCCTTGATGTTCCTTCCTGTTAGAATAAATGGATAGCTATATCAAATACTATTCTAAGGTCTATACAATCGTCTAATTGAGCTAACATCTGGGAGGAATAATCCATGCACCAGTAACAGTGCCTGCCCTGGAAAGCAGGCACCTGGGCCCTGGTCAGAAGAAATAATTGCTATGGGACTAATAGTCCCATACAGGGACATCGGACACGAGGGAGATTACAGTATACAGTCCTATCTATGGATGTACTGAATAGCTACCTCAGGAGAGAGGTACAGAGATGGCAAATGCCTTGCCAAGGCTGCTGTAGGCACACAGCACAGGACACACAAATATTCTTTTCTATTCTATTCCCGACCAGCTCCACTGATTACGAGCTGTATTACATGTTGAAAGGGGCTTTGTATATTTCTCCAAGGTCCCAGCTTAGATACTTGTCAGTAGGGCAAGTACCCCCATCACTGTTCCTGCCCCACAGCTGTATGCAGCCTGTGGAGCATTTCCACATTATCCTGACCCATTCTATCACTATCTTGAACACTGGTACTCGCTACTATTTTAGTATAAGTAGCTACCATAAATGTACGAACCAGACATTCAGAATATCATCCAAAAAATATCCATGATTCACTGTTTCACCCCCTGAAGTAACTGTAGACTTGTTTGATAGCTACAGAGCTTATTTCTTGATTGATTTCTCTAATTCTTTGTTGAGAGTCTACTATAACTGGCTACACTATACTGTTCCAAAAGCGAAAGCTTCGGACCTCTTGTTCCTCTGATATCATCTGTTTCTTCCTCGACTCAGTCACGTGACCTACATCAATCAGTGACGCACTCGCTCCACAGAGCTTAGTCAGCTCATGCATATACTGTGCGCAGGGCTGCACGAAGGATTCCAACTCCCTGAGTCACCAGATATATCCATTCTGATATATCTAATATATTATTCCTAAAACTTCCTGTACAGGACTCTGCGCTGTAAGGGAGTTACACTCCCTGCACTGATTTCGGAGTCAGCGAGGTCCACAAACACCCACAGGTCATCGGCTTAGTGCCACCCCGCTTTTACCATGCTTTTCCATTGTTTTATTTTGCTATAAAGCCTTGTAAATAGTTTACAAGAATTAGATAGAGTTTTACCCTCCCTCTCATTAGGTCTTGTGACTGCACCTGCAGCACATAGCCTTCTTACAGCGCGTGTGCTCGTTATCACCGTGATAGTTTTCTGGGGCAACATCAATCATCAATCACAAGAATCAAATACTGGAGATGATTAAATGCTTACCTTTCGCTGCGGGAGTAGGATCTGAGCATTGAAACAGCCGATACTTGGTGAGTGATCTTCAACAAATGTATGCTCACTTACAAGGCATGGCTCTGTTAGCACGGCTGGCCTTTGCCTTTGCCTTCTTCATGATCACTTCAAGATCGCTATCGAGATCGCTGGTGGCCTTACGCTTGTTCCTGGCGTTATCGAAGGGTTCCGGGGCCTGGGTTTCTTCATCGGTTGGGGAGTCATCAGGTTTCTCCGTGTATGCCTTGCGGACCTCGAAGGGAAGTGACTTCCAGTTGGTGTGCAGGATACCGTCAACATGTTTAGGCGGCTTGGTATATGGATCATGCGCAACTTTCGATATTACAGGCATGGGGATTACAAGAGGTGGATGATAGTAGGGAAGAAAAAAGTTGAATGCGTGTGGTGGCTTGTGGTCGCGTTTTCATTTGTTTAGATGTAAATGACGCAACGTGTTTAATTAGGATTGATACTACTATATGTGGGCAGTAACTATATGTTTACGTGTTTTGGGTATGTCACCTTGGCTTGGGTTGCCCAATTGATAGAAAGTGCTGACTGGTAGTCTAATGTATTCAAAATGCATAAGTGCCGCCTAGGTGTAGGTTGGAGCATATATTTGCTCTATGATCATGAGCTGTGTGTGGACTGGGGCAAACGTGGATGAGTATATTTGGTACTCGAGGGTAGCTATGTTTCGAACTTAAATAGATGACAGGGAGCTAAAATACTTGGCGAGGGAGTTGGACAGTGTATCTAGAGCATTGGATAAATTTGGATTTTTGGCCCACAGATATGGGGCGGATCTACTGAGTGTTTGGTGTGCTGGGGTAATCACACTGTACTACGGCGCTAAATGCCCGGCTGGACTCATCTACTTGGACGGCAAATTTGACCCCACAAAACGTGGTGATTGTTCACCGCCGATTTCCACTCCACGCGTGTGCCGCCTGCATCGCCTGCCAGTGTATCGATCTACATACCGCCCGCACAATCGTTGGGATCGTCCCAACCGTCCAACCCGCGCGTCCTGCAAAAACAATGGCTACAATCGCTATGGCCAACCCAAACACCCATGTGAATCCCCACGCCCTGTGGACATCAGCGGTCGGTTGGCACCGCGAGCAGCCGCTTCGCCATTTCGTCCACCGTCGTGTCATTCGCGCTGGCGTTATCACAAATCACGCTGGGGATCTATCCACACGTCATGCTGTGTGTGAACGCCATGCTCACAATAATAAAAGGCCTACCAGTTAGGGTAGGGGCGCTCGTACTACTGCCTGTCAAGTCTTCTCATTCCCACGTTCTCACGGCAGTTCCCTCGCACTGCCTCCTTCGTCCACCATACCACCATGACCTCTAACTCCTCAATGGATCACAATGAGCAGGCCGCCAATGCCTTTCCTTCATCCGGGCATGACGAAACGCTGCCAATCGTAGAACCGCCTTTGGTACCCTCGAAGGTAAGCAAGGTTTATTCCAGGAGGATAAAGGATCCACGAGACTGAGTATCTGACGAATCTTCATCAATAGGTCGTATCGCTGTCTACTTCTGGTCTTGCTACAGGGGGGACGGGCATTGAATCTAATCCCACGACCCAAACCGATGGGCATCGTCAAGGTGCCAGGCTCAGGTTGCTTTCACTCGGTAATGCTTTGATGGTTGTTATATGACACCTTCTGACTCCCCTCAGCAGATGGCGGCGGCATCCGTGGCTTGTCCGAACTTATCATTTTGCAAGAAATCATGCAAAGAATCCAGCGCCAAGAAGGGCGACCCACGGTGCCCCTTCCTTGCGAATATTTCGACTTAATCTGCGGTACGAGTACAGGTGGGTAAGTTACTTGCTTAACGATCACCGTCGCTCTCTAATACGGTCCATGCAGGCTCATAGCACTTATGCTGGGCCGCCTCCGCCTCCCCATAGATAAAGCGATCGAAGCCTATGCCAATTTTGCCTCACAAGTCTTCTCGGAGAAGAAGCCATTTTGGAAAGATGGAACGTTCAAGGCTAGCAATTTAGAGAAAGTTATCAAAGCGATCATCGAGGAATCGACTGGGGACCCTAACGCACGCATGTTCGATCCAAGACCAAGCAGTGAAATGTGCAAAACGTATGTTCACGTTGCCGTTCTTTCTTGACTTGTTACATATCTGACCGTGGCCCATACACCCCGCCTCTTTCACATGTACACCGTGGAAAGGAATGAATCATTCGACTGCACTATCTGGGAGGCCGCTCGTGCTACATCTGCTGCTCCTACTTTCTTCGAACGCATTTTCATTGGTACACCACCTCTGGATGAAGAATTTGTTGATGCTGGTCTGGGTTGCAACAACCCTGTCAAGCAAATCCTCAGGGAGGCAGAACACATCTTCCTGCACCAACATATTGCTTGTGTCATAAGTATTGGGACGGGTCAAGTCACCACAACAGGCCTACCTGCACCCAGTCTGTTCAACAGGGTCATTCCTTTAAATGTAGCTGAAGTATTGAAGAAGATCACTACCGAGTGTGAAGCCACAGTGGAGGAAACTGAATTCCGCTTCAGATCTATTGTGAATGGTTACTTTTGGTTCAACGTTGAACAAGGAATGCAAAATGTGATGCTAGCACAGTGGGAAAGGCTGAGAGAGGTGAAGACACACACATTCAGTACCTGCAGCAGGGCAAAGTAGACAAGACGCTCACAGTGGCTGTCAAAGCTCTGAGAGAGCAGTGGGAAGTCATACCTGTTGCACACCTCAGTGCGTACAACCTGCATTGCCTCACAACTGATGATATATGTTTTATGATAGACACCATTGGTACAAGCACTGTTCGCAGTGAACTTGATAGAAGAGGGCATTTTAGGACCTGCCCTCTACCAACAAGCAGGTTTACTGGAAGAGCTGATATCCTTATGCAACTAGAGGGATACTTCTTTGCAGACTGGCCATCAGATGAGGTGGAACAGCGCATCTTTGTCTTGTATGGGCTTGGTGGGGCTGGAAAAACACAGATTGCATTGAGATGCATTGAAAAGTTTTACCACCGGTGGGGTAGTTTACTCAGGTCTGCTATGTTTGGACTAACTTGTGTTATGTTTAGTTTTTGGAGAGTCTATTATGTTGATGCAAGTAGTGTCACTACTATGGAGTCTGGCCTTGAGGATATTGCTTGGAAAGAGGGTATTGGTGAGACTGCCAAAGATGCTCTTCTCTGGCTTTCTGGACAACACCAAGGGTGGTTGCTCTTCATAGACAATGCTGATGACCACAACATAAACCTTCGAAAGTACTTCCCACTGTGCAAGCATGGAAATATCATTGTAACAAGTCGCAATGTGGAGTGTTGTGTGCATGCACCCAGCTCCAACTGTCATGTGTCAAGTATGAATGCTGAGGAAGCTATTCATTTGCTCCTTGTGTTTTCTAGAGTCAAAGATTCTGCGAAGAATCTTACCTTGGCATCTCTGGTTGTGAAAGACCTTGGTTATCTTGCCCTGGCCATTGTACAAGCTGGTGCCTATATCTCAAAAGGATGCAGTTTAAATGAATACCTGAAGATTTTTCAGAATGATCGAGCTCAGCTGATGAGCAAGCTCTCAGTACAAATGGTGGATGATTATCCCTGGGCAGTATATGCCACATGGGAAATTAGCTTTAAAAAGCTAAGTCCTGTTGCAGCAACCCTGCTACACTTGTGTGCATTTTTACATTATAGGGGGGGAGCGGGTTAGCACAGGTGGAACTAACCCACACCAAGCGCCCGTTTGTGATAACGCGAAGGGAGAGCCTCTGGTTCGAATCCCCCCCCCCTCCACATTTGTAGCAGTAATTGCTACAATGTTTTGCCCCACTGATAGGTGTTGACAAATGTTAGGATTACGAGGCTCCTGGACTTCCATATGGCATATAAGACCTACTGAAAGTGACCGGTACTGTTATGTATCTAAGGTGATTAGGCATTGTAAACAAACAGGAAGTATCCTATGTTGGTGCCAGCATATCTCTGGCTTACTTCGGTAACTACGATACCCTAGCATGTAAAAACACTTTGATTACTCTATTCCGTGTTCCGGGTAGAGACTGCCTATATAGGGCACGGCCCCAAGGTGGCAGTATAATACACGGAATTCAAAAAAAATAAAATAAAAAAAATAAAACATTATAGGGGGATTTCCAAAAGCATCTTTCAAAAGGCTTCTCTTGCGGCTCTAGGTAGACCATTTGATGATGCAAGACAATTTCTGTGTAACTTTCAAACCACAGATGGTGGCTGGAGTGACTTTCAATTCCAGGAGATCATTAATGAATTAGCTTCATACTCATTAATTAGTACTGATGAAGAAGAACATACATTTTTCCTTCATCCACTAGTACATGTCTGGGCTCGAGATCACCTAGAGTTGGCAGAGCAGGAGAATAAGCAACAGTGTACAATGCAGATACTAGCACTTTCTATCCCATATGGAAATAGTATAGAGGATTATGCTTTTAGGAGATCTCTTCTGTCTCATATCAATGAGCTACATACAAAAGCTACAAATTCAAAAATGGCAGGAAAATTTGCAAAAGTGTTCAAAGAAGCAGGACGGTGGAAGGATGCTGAAGAGCTGCAGGTTAAGTTGATGGAAAAAAGGAAGAGGCCCCTTGGTGAGGAGCATCCTGGCACCCTGATTGCCATGCCCGACCTTGCCTCAACCTATCAGAATTTGGGCCAGTGGAAGGATGCTGAAGAGCTGGAGGTTCAAGTCCTAGAGGCAAGGAAGAGGGTCCTTGGTGAGGAGCATCCTGATACCCTGAGAGCCATGGGCCACCTTGCCTTAACCTATCAGAACCAGGGCCGGTGGAAGGATGCTGAAGAGCTGGCGGTTTATGTCATGGAGATGATGAAGAGGGTCCTTGGTGAGGAGCATCCTGGCACCCTGAGAGCCATGGACAGGCTTACCTCAACCTATCAGAAGTTGGGCCAGTGGAAGGATGCTGAAGAGCTGTAGGTTCAAGTCCTAGAGGCAAGGAAGAGGGTCCTTGGTGAGGAGCATCCTGGCACCATGAGAGCCATGGACAGGCTTGCCTCAACCTATCAGAAGTTGGGCCAGTGGAAGGATGCTGAAAAGCTGGAAGTTCAAGTCCTAGAGGCAAGGAAGAGGGTCCTTGGTGGGGAGCATCCTGACACCCTGAGAGCCATGGGCAACCTTGCCATAACCTATCAAACTCAGGGTCAGTGGAAGGATGCTGAAGAGCTGGTGGTTCAAGTCATGGATGCAAGGAAGAGGGTCCTTGGTGAGGAGCATCCTAACACCTTGATTGCCATGGCCAACCTTGCCTCAACCTATCGGAATTTGGGCCAGTGGAAGGATGCTGAAGAGCTGGCAGTTCAAGTCCTAGAGGCAAGGAAGAGGGTCCTTGGTGAGGAGCATCCTGATACCCTGAGAGCCATGGGCCACCTTGCCTTAACCTATCAGACTCAGGGCCGGTGGAAGGATGCTGAAGAGCTGGTGGCTCAAGTCATGGAGATGATGAAGAGGGTCCTTGGTGAGGAGCATCCTGATTTTAGGAATAATATGTCAGATATATTAGAATGGATATATCTGGTGACTCAGGGAGTGGGGATCCTTCGTGCACCCCTTTGCAGGGTATATGCGCGAGCTGACTAAGCTCTGTGGCGCGAGTCATCACTGATTGATGTAGGTCACGTGACCGAGTCGAGGAAGAAACAGGTGAGAACAGAGGAACAAGGGGCCCGAAGCTTTCGCTTTTGGAACAGTATAGTATAACCAGTTATAGTAGACTCTCAACAAAGAATTAGAGAAATCTATCAAGAAATAAGCTCTGTAGCTATCAAACAAGTCTACAGTTACTTCAGGAGGTGAAACAGCAATTCTGGATTGTTCTGGACAATATTCTGGATGTTTTGGTCGTACATTTATGGTAGCTACTTATACTAAAATAGTAGTGAGTACCAGTGTTCAAGATAGTGATAGAATGGGTCAGGATAATGTGGAAATGCTCCACAGGCTGCATACAGCTGTGGAGCAGGAACAATGATGGGGATACTTGTCCTACTGACAAGTATCTAAGCTGGGACCTTGGAGCAATGTACAAAACCCCTTTCAACATGTAATACAGCTCGTAATCAGTGGAGCTGGTCAGGGGAATAGAATAGAAAAGAAATCATGTGTGTCCTGTGCTGTGTGCCTACAGCAGCCTTGGCAAGGCATTTGCCATCTCTGTACCTCTCTCCTGAGGTAGCTATTCAGTACGTCCATAGATAGGACAGTGTACTGTAATCTCCATCGTGTCCGATGTCCCTGTATGGGTCTATTAGTCCCATAGCAATATTTATTCTGACCAGGGCCCAGGTGCCTGCTTTCCAGGGCAGGCACTGCTACTGGTACATGGATTATTTCTCCCAGATGTTAGCTCAGTTAGACGATTGTATAGACCTTAGAATACTGTGTGATATAGCTATCCATTTATTCTAACACCTGACACCCTGAGAGCCATGGGCAACCTTGCCTTAACCTATCAGAAGTTGGGCTGGTGGAAGGATGCTAAAGAGCTGGAGGTTCAAATTATGTTGGCAAGGAAGAGGTTCTGGTAAGCAGCATCCTAGAACACTGAGTTAGGTATTTCATTATATACAGACATAGTTTCAGTACATGTAGGCTGATGTATTCATTGTTCCATATTGTGAAACCTGGTGTCAGGACTAGAAAGGACTGAGGCTTGAACCTGTATGGAGGTTGTTCAGAAACTATAAGAAGTAAACTCTAATATCTCCTTAAGACCATTTAAATACTTGAAATCTATTCTAAACATAATTTGGATTTTAAAACTTTTGGAATTTTTAAACTTATTTGTACATCATGAAACAAAGCATCTTTTAAGAGCTGAATATATTATGAAACACTGTGGTGAGTTAGAACTTTAAGAATTTTAAAAGGTATACTCCCTTAGATAGTACATTTCATACACATGTATGGCATTGACACCTTTAAATACATATGTGTCACCTCGGAATGGGTGAGTTAAATAGAATATATTTCTATTTGATTCAACATACTAAGAATACCTGGGTGGGTTTACTTAATTAGGAAGGTTGTAGCATGAAAAATCTCCAATAATATCTTACATATTTTACATGGAAAGAACTGCAGTTTAGTTTTTAAAAAATGGAGTACCAAAAAAAGTATTAACAGATATCTATAAACAGAAGGAAATCATATACAGTGGATTCTATTAAATGACATTTAATTGTTTAGCATGTAACATGGATAACTATTTCCCAGAATTGCCTTTTAATAATAGAATAGTTTCAGAAAAGATATCACTATTTAAAGATGGAGTTTTATGGGAATGTCACTTTTATTAGTAAACATCTGATATTATAGTAATTCCAAACACCCTCCTATGTGGTGCCTCCAATTAACTACTGGTTATATGTACTTCTGAAGTCGGAAGTGTCAGAAGTGTTGGAACTGAGGTTGACAAAGATTTGAGGTTTTGAAGTCATTGTCAATGTCAGAGGTTGGGAGTGGGATGTAGAGTCAGAAGACAGAAGGCAGAGCAGAATCTGTTTGGCCAGAGAATTTCAAACAAGCGCCACCTGGAATGTTCACAAATTTGCTTACAAAGGTTTTCTGGCTCCATGCTGGTAGCAGAGTTGAAGGACCGAGTCACACCTGCCTGCCACACACAATGATACACACTTGAAGCTCCCATAGTTCAGTGGACACTCCTGTTATTCTAGGGGACCCAGCACCTACAGTTCCCCTCAAAGCCTCATGGTCTGCAGAGGCTGAGCATGCGCTTGTCCATTTTCTAGTTGAGCACAAGGTAGAAGCTGGGGATGGCTGTAACTTCAAGGACATGATATGGACTGCAGCTGCTGGTTAAATGGTCAAATATTATGAAAGAGGTGCAGTGAATATGGCCAAGGTGTGCAAGACAAAATGGACTCATGTGAGTAGATCCCATCATGTCCTAAGTCTCATCTTCTTATCATCGCATTGCTTCTGTGTAGCTCAAGCAAGACTACCAAATGGCAAACCAGCTAAAGAGTCTTTCCAGTTATAGTTTTGATGAACAATCTGGGGTCAATGCGGCTGTGGATGATGTCAAATGGCAGTCATACCTCGCAGTAGGTGGCACTCCATGCCAACACATATTTTGACTGCTAACATGTATCCAGGCACATCCTAAGCATGCCACCATTGCTGCCAAAGGGTTCCCACTCTATGAGGCAATGGGCCCCCTGATGCTGAGTCTGGCATGGGGGAAGCATGCATATCATCCCACCAATGGTTCATATGGGGTTGGGAATGGTGCGATGAATCAGGGTCTGATTTCTCAACCAGGTAGTTCAGGCAGCACCCATGACAGTGAGATTCTGATGGATGTGGACCATAGGGGTGAGATGCCACCGCCTCCTATCCTTGGCTCCAACCAGGATGTACCAGGACATGCAAGTGGCATCAACGTATCAGCTAGTACCTCTGGGTTGGGTCCATAAGCATTGGCTGTAGGATCTTGAGCCAGCAAACAAAAGTCTTGCATTGAATCAGGCAACCTCGGGGACTCAGTGCTAACTGGTGGCTCTTCTGGCAAGAAACAGGAGACCGTGGTGAGCAGCCCAATGACAATCAGCCACATGTCAGACCAGTTGCAGATATTCAATGGCATGTTTGCCAAAGTCTTCTTGTCTGGCAAGGAGAGTGGTTGGGCGGCCTGTCTGAGATGGCAACACAAGCAGCCCCTGTCCTTGGCCCTGTGAACACACACCGCTCCAAGGGTATCCATTCCCTGTCAGCCACAGAGTTCCTTTTGCAAGAGGACACATACCTGACCCCTGAGAAGCAGCTTGCTCTGCTCGATATTTTCAGGAAATCACCCAATATAGCCAGCTTTTATTCCATAATCAGCAACCCAATGACTCACAAGCTGTGGATCAAAACTTGGCTGACTGAGCCCACCTTTCCTGCTGATGATTAATCTGGGTCGCATGATGTCATGTATATCTCCCATTTTGCCATAGCATATACTACTGTGTAGGCTACACTCATTCCATATATTTTCTGATTTGTCTGAGCAATCTCAAATGAAAGACATACAGTGTCCATTCTGTACAGACTGTATACATTCGTAATTGACCCCTCTCTTCCAAAGTCTCCCTGTACTGTGACCACATAGCTGCAGCAATTGCATCACACTTGACACTCATTGCAGCTCTCTCAGCAGCCTGTGGAGGTCCAAGTGCCAACTCACCTACATTGCGGGGGCTCTGGGGGCCAGGGTCCAGATATCTCTTATCTGGCAAGTCCTCAATCTCCAGAGGATTGTGAATGCAAATGAAATTATGGATTGCCGCTAGAGACAAATTCAGAGCCTGGATAGAAACTTCACTTGTGGAAGCACAGTTGGCATTGGTCAAGGCTAAAGATGGTATGGCTCAATATTACAACCAATGCCAAGTCCCCGCCTCTGAGTACATCATAGATCTCATCAGGGGACACATTATGTCCTTACACCTTTCCCCTCTCACCAGAACCCTACGTCGTTGGACTCCGAAGCTAGGAGGGGGATACTGTGATGACCCATTTATTCTTGTATCAAGTTACCCCCATTTTCCCTTTTCATTGCTCCATCTCTATGTTCACCCGGATCGGCCTTCGCTGAATTTGCTGAATGACCATTTGCTACTCGCATCATTCGCCAGTAGGCATGCCATCAAACATAATCAACATCTTTTACCTGACATGATGGTTCATCACTGGCCCCATCACCTTCCTGATTCAACCCTCTTTGGGTGTTCCTTTTGCCGGACTGCACTTGCAGGATGTCCCACCCGTAGATCGTGTGGGATCAACCCAGACAACCCAGCAGTGCGCACAGATGTCATTGACATGGATTGCGAGAATGGAGGTCCCATCTTTGGTGGTGCATGTGTATACACAGTGGTCTGCTGCGACTCTGGTAAAACCCATCTCCTCCACCAGGGCTTTGTTAAGTCTAGCATTCCACAACTGCGGTGACTGTACCAGACCATAGAGTGTCTTCTTCAGCCGACAAATGTGAGTCTCCTTTCCTTTCACAACACACCCTTCTGGTTACTCCATATATACCGCATTGTCTAGCTCTCTGTGCAAAAAGGCGGTTTTGATGTCCTTCTGCTGGATCTCCCAATCCATCGCAGTGCCAATGAGCCCGTAGTTCCACTGGGATGGGGGATGCGTGTTTGCCTGGCAGGACCGGAGATGTAACAAGGTGTCTCGTGTGTGGGGTGTAGTGGACATCTATGAAAGGGCTTGGGGTGTGCATAGGAGAGGATGGTGGAAGGTGAGGTTTGGCAAATACAGACGAGCATGAGGTACTGTTGAGCTAACAAGGTGCAGGATGCTAGGTGGGTATGGGGCCTGAAAGCTGCTGGGATTATCAGGGCGAGGCCCTGGTGTGTTCGGCTGAATTATGCGCCTGAGGGGATCAATTGAAGTTCGATTCTGACCCTCGGCATTGAATGACAATGCCAGGTTTTTGGGTGAAAAGTGTCCTTCACCTGGGTTTAATTCTTGTTGTATGTTGAACCGCAGTGGTGACGCGTGTTCAGGAATTGGGCTTTGTGGATGGAGTATGGATGCCCCAGCAATTAGGCGAGAGAAGAGGACATTGTCTACTACAAGTGAACCTCCAGGGGGTGGATGTTAGGGATCGTCCACAAAGTAGCTACCTATTTATGAACATTTACTAGGTAGTTAATTAGTTTCAAATGTCCTCAAGGAAGGTTGTATTAATATTTCTATGCTACACTCACATTGGGTCCACAAGATACAACAATCTCTTGATAGTTTAGCTAAGAATCCCCCACGGTCACATGACTATCACATGACCTCAAAAACAGCTCAAAGTCACCTGATCATCCACAGTCACCTGACAATCACCTGACCTCAAAGTCACCTGATTATCTACAGTCACCTGACAATCACCTGACCTCAAAGTCACTTGATTATCTACGGTCACCTGACAATCACATGACACAGTCACATGACCTCAATCCAGCATGAAGTCACATGACTCTCCTTCGTCACATGATAATCACATGAGCGTGGGAGTTTCTTACATACTCTTAGCTTTACTGTCACAGAGCTGTGACTTTAACCCAATATAGCAATAGAACCTTCCACAGCCTTCCAATAGTTTCCAAACCTTTCCTGAAGCTTCTCTAAGCTTCCACAAGGTTCTTCACAGTAGTAGAAGCCTCTACAAGGTTCCTGGCAGTAGTTACATAAGCTAGATAGATGCAGTATAAATAGCCTGCAGTTTTAGCAGTAAAGCAATCAATCATCTTTCACCCAAACCACTCATACCTTGAGTAACTGAAGTGTGACTTCAACACAGCCTTGTACCGAAGTACTGGCTCACTGACTTGGCTACAGTCTAAGATTGCAGCAACTCTGATTGGCTCTGAGAAGTACAAGAGTGCTCTATTTTAATTGCAGCAGGCTCTGACTAATCGCGCTGCGAACAGCAACATTACTAAGAGTAACTGATTAGTAATCCTGTACCATTAGACGCCACTCTGAGCAGTGATCTAATAGACTTGGTTATTAGTTATTCAATTCACGCAATAGATTATTAACTTAACTCTGAGTTAAGTGGGTTAATAGCCTTTTGAGTAATTGATCTTTCTTGATCAATCAACGCACTACAGATATTAACCTAACTCAGGGTAAGTGAGTTAATATCCTACGTTTGTTGAGTTGGAAAACCAGAAAAGCCACAAGAATAGTGACATACTTGAACTGAGGAAGAGTTCAAGCGCAGAACTATCTTTTCACGTCTTGGGGATTATTGTTGTCTTTAATTCACTCGACCCGCGGTCCTAAGACTCTAGGTAGCTTTCCCCCTTAAAGTATCTGGACCCTTGGACGCCTAATAACATTGTTTGACCTCACAAAGTATTGCACAATCTAAGAACTACACGTGTTCAGTTAAATCTCTATTGCTACACTTCCTGTACCAATACTGATTCTGATTGTTCACCGGAGTATAATTTCTTAATTGGGTTCTCCGTTAAAATAGCTTCGAAGCTTGTGTGTGCTTGGAAAGTCAAATCTCTGATTGAACTTTAGAATTGTGTTTAACACCACAGTTTTACGTTTAGTTCAACGGGTTCCAAAACAGTGGAGCTGAAATGTTCCACCCTGGGAGTGGGGCTGGTGTAAGAGCTGGGCCCATCGAACGGGTTCGATGAACCAGAGGCTGTTGTTCCTGTATAGCTGACATTTTTTTTGGTGGAGAGATAAAATGCTTTGACTGTAGTTTTTAGTTCAATTATACTGTCAGGATTGGTTCTTTTAGGGTTTAATAGCGGGTGTCAATGAATTTGAGACCCCTGAACTCAGCGAACCAAGAGGTCCTTGTGTGAATCGACTATGTAGCTGGCAAAGAGTACCAGACTACTACTAGCACAATGTGGGGGTATACAATAGATGAACCCCAAGTCTACAGTCAAAGCGAAGCCTTTACAACACTTGACGAAATTGTCCAAAGTGATGAGGGAGGGTTATCTGAGATAGATGGTCCCCTCATCAGCGAAGGCACTCCTTGAGAGGCCTTCGCCAACAGGGCTCAGAGTAATTCCAAGGGTTCAGAGCAAGGAGAATCGATGGTGTGAACTCCCAGGGGATGTTCCTGGCCTTGATAAAGGTGGAAGCACAATGGGAGGGTCAAGTTCAAGAGTTGGTTTACAAGTGAGCAAGGTAAAGCACAAAGAAGACGTATGATAATTGAACTGGGGAACATACATGCTGGACAAGTCCTTTTTATAGAGAATACATGTCTGCTACTGGCAAAAGGGAATGAAGCCGAATGGTTTGGAATATTACAAAGAATGCACATACTGTATGGAGTGGAAACTGGAGCAAAGCTAATTCTAACAAAAGGGAGGGGCATCCGAAAGATTTAGAGATTCTGAGCCTTGGCAACTCCTACCATCCTGCCCTGTGGTAGTACTAGTCCCATCAATCCCAACCTGCACAGAGGCTGCAGCCAACACTGTCCGAATGTGTTCTGAGCATGAGGGTCACTCATGGAGTGGTAGTTTTAACAGGTGATGGGTTCCATGGTCGATGAAGGCTCCATGGCCTGGTGTCCTGGCAGGAATGATGGGATCAGTGAATGTGAAATGGATACTGTGAAGACTACTTCGGCGAATGGCTCAAACTTTCAATAGCGGGGATGTTTCTTCACTAGATGTTGATGCTGGTTCATAGAATAAACGAATCATGACACTAGGGTTTCCCTTACAGTAAGTGGAATCTGTAGTTACTTCTCCCATCCTTTTCAGCTAACTCCTGAACTATTTCATGGTAGTCAGATACGATACAACGGAGTTGTTGTGATAAACAATTATGCAGTCATTCTATTATATGGATATAAAGACAAACATACTAAATATATCTATCAAGAAATGAACCTACCACAATGAACATGAATCAACGCACGAATGAACAAACAGATGAGCAGGCTTATCTCATCCACCAATTAGATAAGATAACAGTTTCCAGTCCCTTGTGGCTGTGCAAGGCACCTTGGTGATCAGTCAGCACACAAGCACCTGACTCCATCAGGTGCCAGGCCATTGCCAAAAGACGAATGCTGTAGTACTCACCACACTGCAATGTGACTTCAGACCTGATGGGAATTTAAAAAAACATGGATATATGAAGGTATTTGATGACTTGTGAGCTCAGGAGAGTATATGCCAGCAGTAGGGTTGAGGGCAAGTACATGGTTGTATGCTGTACTAAGATTTTATTTCTCTATTGCTCCACAGACACACCTTGCTGTTTACTATCCCCCTATCTTATTGACAGGGGTTTAGTATGGTTTTTGATGACTTTAGTTTGAATACTTGTTACTGAAATAGTATCCACATCATTAATGCCCCACAATAGCTGCATGTACCCTCCCCCTTGTCTACATACAATGTTTTGACCCATTTCTTTACTATCTCGACTCCCAGTACTTACTGTTATGATACGATCCTTCATAAGGTTGACCGAGCTCAGGGGCAAAACCCAAGGTAAGGTCCAAGGTTACTGGGCGAGGTTCTGATAGGGAAGTCGGAGAGGGACTTGGCTTCAGCTTATGTGCTGCACCGACCCTACGCACGAGTCCCAACTTCGGAGGAACGAATAAGAGGCGAGGTTTGGCTCAAGAGGCGAAGGCTTAGAAACTAACTAAGGATCAAGAGTACGATAGTTGATTTTCAGACTGAGGAATAGGAATGCATACCGGGGGGTTTATATACGAGTGAGGGTAAGAGTCAGGGGCAAGCATATTTGGGGGGGTTCAGGGAGAGGTCAATATACAAGTGATGCGTGATGGCGTGATGGAATGGGATCAGTAACTAGGGGGATTCGGGCATGGGATCAAGGTCGGATATGAGCTCGGGCTCAGGCTCGGGCGCAGGCTTAGAATCACAAGGCTCGGGCTCGGAAAAAGGGTTGTACCGGTAAGTAACCAGCCAAAGGCCGGGTCCTTACAGTATCCCCCCCTTATGGCTGAGACCCTCGAGGCTGTAATATGAACAAGGTTTGCCTATCCTCGAATCTAGATCCTGGCCTGATGTTAAGTAGTGGGAAAGGCGAAGCTTAAATCGTAGCCGAGGTTAGATAAAAGGGTGGGTAGGAGGCAGCAAAACCAAGTGCCAACGAATATGGTACGCCCTCAAGCACTATTCAACGCCGCCGTCGATGTGAACAGCACCAGCAACGCGTTCAACCAGACCGTACTCTCACCAGAGGAGGACCCCTCAGGCGAGGATTTGCCCAAGGTGCAACCCGAGGTCGTCCCGAGGCCCATCGAGGATGATGGTGCCATAGACATGTGGGAGCTGTGGCAGGAGGGGCTGAAGGGCAAAAAGGTGAGTGCTGAATGTGGTCTTGTAAGAGTCGCGCTGACTGGAATAGTATAAGCGTATGCTGTTTGCATACCACCCGACCGACTTGTCCCTATATGGGTACAAGCTCGCCGACGGAGGGCCTCGTGAGTGGCTGCTCACGACCAAGCCAGAGGCGAGGTGCATGTGCTGCGAAGAGCGCGACTATACATGCCTTCGCGTGGTTAGCCTAGACTGTTATGAATACACAACTAAAGCTATGCCACCCAACATTCATCACTATAACACGCTGATATACTATGAAAACATCATCTCAACTCTATGGACAACTGTGGACCATTTTCCTTATTTGGACGTTGCAAGTCACACACATGCTACGACTTTGCATGTCACACTGTCACAACGTCACACTATGACGCCCAGCGTACACACCGTGGTCGCCCCAGCGCTAAACTGTCACGAACCAGTCACAACACATCTCATCATGCACACACGCACTACCAAGCCCACCAAGCACACATACAAATATCACCGAACCAATAATATCATCACAGCACTGTGGAGCCAAGTTGAGCCAAGTCCTATCCCACATGCTACAGGTCACGTGTGCACGTGATCCGATCGAGGGATGCGACGACCCTGCATGTGTCTCGACCATTTCTCCTATTCTCCTTCATTCCTCGTTCCCCATTCACCATTATACTTTACACATCACGTTCCACACACATGTCCCTCCTACTCCTAATACTCAAACCTAATGCCAGTTGCCCCATACGACCTTTTTCTTGTTCCTATCTTGTAACACACCAAGAACACCAAGTTCTTTTCTTGATAGTTAAATACTCGACTTTGTACACTACATTCGATAGTGAAACAGTGAAACAGTTAATCACTCACTTCTTCTGCGCTCTATAGCCATCAGCTTCAGTCAGTATTGTTGTAAGACGCATGTGCCTTGTTACATGTGCAAACACCCTACTTTCTCAAGCACTACTCGATTTGACTTCTATTACGAGTTTGAATCATATTCCCACTAGCTATCTGCGACACCACAACTAACAAGATAGACTTCGGTCTTGCCGACCTCGGAGTCTGCGTGTGGTGCAGGACAGGGTCCCAGGGCTGCAGCATAGCCCACGGCCACCGCAGCAAGGCGAACAAGGGGAAGGGTCAGGCGAGTGAGGTGGGCAAGAAACGGGCGCGGAGCGAGGACAGCGAGGATGGACCAAGGCCAAGGAAAGAGGCCAAGGTTTGGGATGAGGTTGACGATGACGATGACTTGAGTGATTGGGTTGAGTGGAGTTTGGAGGCGAGGGTGGAGCGAATGGAAGCGAGGCTGAGCAAGGAAAAGGGAAAGGAGGTTGGGGAAATGAGGCAGAGTGAGGGGAGAGAGGGTGGGGAAAGGTGTGTGAGTTGTTGGGAGAGTTTAGGGTAGCAAATAATAGGATGAATAGGGTGGATGTAGAGTTCATAAGGATAAGGAGGAGGCAAAATTATCTGAAGCGAATGCAGGCTGCGAGAGACCTGGGGGAATACGGAGGAAATGGGGGCTTGGTGGAGCGAAGTAGTAGTAGTAATGAGGAGGAGTCGGGCGAGGTGGAGGATCTGAGGATGTTGGAGTAACTAAAAGCTAATGTGATGGAATAATGGATTTTTCTTGGATTTTATTGATGTTTTGTGTTGTTGGATTGTGAGGAATCTTTTGTGATCTAACTACTGGGGGTCATGGGGGTTAACAAGGAAAAAATCATAGAGCAGTCAAGGGTCCCGGCTTGCCCGGATAAGACTCGTGAAAATCTGTGACCAGCTCCGAGGCATGATCAAGCTTGGAAGCGAGGATCCACGAGGTTTCTTCATCAGTACCCTCGTAACCAGTCCACCTAACAAGATAGAGCAGCTTGCAGCTCTTTCGTCTATTATTGATCTTCGAGTCGAGGATTTCCTAGATTTTGAACTCAGGCTCATCGTTGATGACGACTGGGGGTGGAGGAGGCTGAACTCGGTTTGGAATGGTGTTGGGTGAGGCTGGTTCGAGCATGGATATGTGGAATACTGGATGGACTGAATGCATGTGTTCTGGAAGTCGAAGGGTGAAGGAGTGAGTACCCGCTCGGGAAATGATCTCAAAAGGACCCAAAAACTTCTCGGCAAGTTTCTTAGTGGGCTGAGTTGTTATGAAGTACTGTGCCTTTACAAAGGTGAGGGATCCAACTTGGAAATCAGGGGCGGGTTTGTGACAAACATCAGCCGAGGCTTGGTAAGTCTTTTGAGCCTCGAGGATGGCGCGGTGAAGTTCTTGGTGAAGCTTGTCCAGGTCAACCACGAAGTCTTGTGCTCGTGCCGAGGCGAGATCGCGCTCGGGGTGAACCGCAAGGTTGGGGTGGTAACCCTTGTTAGCAAAGAATGGGGATATACCAGTGGTTGCACTAGGCGCATTGTTGTAAGCGAACTCGGCAAGGGGAAGGAGTGAAGCCCAATTGGACTGCTGATAGTTGCAATAGATTCTGAGGCATGTACTGTTCCAAGGTTTGGTTAGCACACTCAGTTTGACCAACACCCTCAGGATGATATCCCGAGGTGAAATGCAACCGCATGTCCAAGGCCTTCCCTAGAGAACGCCAGAAGTGAGAGACTAACTCGGAACCCCTGTCGGAGGTGACGTGTGAGGGGACTCCATGCTTTGAAAAGACATGAAGGACGAAGAGGTGAGCGAGCTCTTGCAAGGTTATCTTGTCTGTGGTCGGGATGAAGATAACCTGCTTAGTGAAGCGGTCAACAATCACTAGTATGGAGGTGAACTCAGATGAAGGTGGGAGCTGCTCAATGAAATCTATAGAGATGGAATTCCAAGGCTTCTCGGGAACGGGGAGTTGTTTGAGGAGACCATAGGGCTTGTGACATTGTGGCTTGCTCCGCATATAAGTGGTGCAAGTCTTGCAATACTCCTTGACAAAGGATCTAATCCCTGGCCAAGTATAGTCTCGTCGAATCAGCTCCAACTCCAAGGTCTTATCGACCCCGAGGTGTCCCGAGAGAATGTGGTCGTGCTTGTATTGCAGGATGCGAAGTCGAAGGTCTTGGGCCGCTGGAACATAGGTTTGATTGTCAAGCTCAAGGAAGCCCTCAGGGTCTGTGGTCCACCTCGGGTCATTAACCAACCCGAGGTGCAACTTGGCTATGGGGTCCGAGGGGAGGTTCGCTAGGATGTCAGCTCGGATCTGCTTGGTATCAAGCAGGGAAGCAGCTCGGAGTACGATGGGAGCGAGGTTAGTAGCTCTAAGGGACGATGCCAACTGGTGTTGAGTATGCACTGGCTGTAGGTTCTGTGGGTTTATGGTGGCATAGTCGCTATTCCCCTCTTTAAGGTAGACGTCCCATCGTCTAGTGAGAGAGACGTCCCATCGTCTAGTGAGAGAGTCAGGCTTCATTCTGAGGCGACCAGGTCGGAATTGGATGGTGAGGTTGAACTGAGAGAGGTATTCTGACCACTGAGCTTGTCGACAGGTTAAGAGCTTCATTGTTGAAAAGTATTCAAGGTTCTTATGATTGGTCATAATGTCAACAGGGTCGCCAGAGCCCTCGAGGTAGTGTCGCCAGCGTTGAAAGGCTTCAAAGATCGCTAGGAGCTCCTTGTTGTGAACATCGTAGTTGAGTTCGGTAGAGGTGAATGTGCGGGAGTGAAAAGCGACCAGATGAAGTTCGCCTTCCGAGGTTCACAATGATAAGATTGCCGCTAAGGCATAATCTGAAGCATCAGTCTCTACGATTAATAGGAGGTCAGGAATCCAGTGGGTAAGGATAGGAGCAGTGGTGAATGCCTTTTTCAACAAGTTGAAGGCTTATCGACAATCCTCGGAAAATTTCCAAGGGGTACCCTTGCGGGTAAGTCGGGTTAAGGGAATGGTGATGTCGGAGTAGTTGTGAATGAAACGTTGGTAGAAATTGGCGTAACCGAGGAAGGATTGGATGTCATGAACTTTGCGAGGTTCAGGCCAGTCTTGAATGACCTTTACCTTGTCGTCTGCCATGGTGAGGCCCTCGGGAGAGAGAATGTAGCCGAGGAATTTAACCGAGTCACGATGAAACTCGCATTTATCCTCTTTGGTGAAGAGGTTGTTGAGTTGCAGTCGTCGCAGGACTTCCTTGACATGTTCAACGTGTTTGGAGGGGTCACTGGAATAGATTAGAATGTCATCCAAGTATACCACCACACAAACATCCAAAAGGTCGGCGAAAATCTCATTCATGAATCTCTGGAAAGCAGCAGGGCCGTTAGTGAGACCAAATGGCATAACCAACCATTCAAAAGACCCATAGCGAGTCCTGAAGGTGGGTTTTCCATTCGTCACCCTCGGCCACTCGTATGAGGTGGTAAGTGTGATGAAGGTCAATCTTCGTATAGATGCGAGCATTCTTTGGAGCATCAATCATGGATACCGACCTTTTTTCGAAATTTGTTTAAACCTCAGAAATCAACACACAACCAAAGTGAGCCATCTTTTTTGTGGACAAACAATACCAGTGCACCATGAGGCGAGCGTGAAGGTCGGATGAAACTGATGTTCAAATGCTCGTCGATGAACTCGTGAAGTGCCTTGAGTTCGGAAGTGGACAGGGAATAGATGGGACCGATAGGTGGCGAGGTCCCTTCTTCAAGGTTGATCTTGATGTTGTGGGGTCGGTGGGGGCTAGAGTGTCAGCGCGTGCTTTTCTGAACACATCTGTAAATTCATGGTATACTTTGGGAACATGTTTTTAATGTTCTCAGAAGGCTCGGGAGAGCCTTCTCCCGATGTTGCTCCTCAGGCGAGGAGCCCAGGCAAAGCCAGATTGAGCTGAAACTTTCGGATCCTTCTAACCTGGATGCGCGCATAAATGTGGGCACATTGATTAGGGAAATGAGCAGTGCTTGCAACTTCGGAAGTGAGTTCTGAGGCGAGGTCGAAGGTGGGGGCGAAGATGCCGTAGGCAAAGTCGAGGGAGTAGCCGAAGCTGAGCAGACTGAAGTCGCCGTGGTCGTGGAGTCATAGTCAGATCGATGGTCTTGAAAGTAATACTGCCCAATACCCGGTCAATTGACGGATTGTAGCGGGTGAGCCAGTTGTGGCCAAGTACCACCGAGCAACTCGAGTCGAGCGAGGTTATGTAGAAGGTAACCCATTGTTGTTTGCCGGTCGGAAAGCAGATACTGAGGTCTAGAACTTGGGTAATGGTAGTGTTAGTACTACCGTCAAATAGTTTTAAGGGTATAGGAGAGACAGGATAAGCAGGGATAGAGTACTTATGGACAAATTTGGATTCAATCAAACAATCAGAAGACCCGCAGTCAACTAGTGCAACAAAAGAGACGTTGGGGAGCGAAGGCGAGGTTAGATCTACATTAAGGGAATCTTTGGACAAGGAATGAGAAGTGGCACTGAGTCTGAGCACACAGGTGAGGTTACCGCAATCCTCGGATCGTGTGGTTCCGAGGTTGCTACCTATTTTTTCACCTCCGTAATGGAGGCCGAAGTCCCCTCGTTAGAGGTCTTCGTTGCCCAACCTTTAGAACCGCTACCATTGGTAGACTTGTTCTTCGGGCAGTCCTTGATGATGTGGCCCTTGGTGCCGCAAAGCAGCAAAGGCCTGGTCGACCTGACGTTGGCGTTCCTCAGGAAGCAGCTTACCGTCTTTCCCGAGCTTGCTCGAGATGTCGGGCTGGCTCTTGTTGTTCAAAGAGTTGCTGTTGGAACCCTTGCCGTTGTTGTTGGTCTTGTTGCGGTTTTTGTTGTTGTTAGAACCACTGGAAGACTGATTGCTGTTAGTGGCATTGCTGCTGGACTGATTAGCGGCACATGCAGGCTGGGAGGCACGACCATTGATCATAGCGTCGTATTCCTTACGCTCCCAGTAATGGCTGTCACATTCCAGCATGAAGTTCCTAAGCTTGGCGAGGCTGCAGAATCGAGGGAAGTGAAGTAGATCGTCCTTGATTTGTTTGGCCAGGCCCTTATATGCGAAGTGTCAGAGGGCCGCATCGTTCCACTGAGTCCGAGTCGAAGCTC
>WHVA01001113.1:0-10006 GCA_015179125.1 Gautieria morchelliformis | reverse complement strand
AAGAAGAGGAGATGGAGCGAAGGAAATCAAGTATCGAAGGCGATTATCTGATTGCAGAATAAGAGACATACATGACAGGCTTTTATCAAAGAGCTGAGACAACAGGTAATGACAGAGGTACTAAGCAAATTCCGGAGGAAGCAGAAGTCGAGTAGACAATGCTGGGAACTAACTATTGGGAACAATGGGACTACAAGGGGGGTTCAGGGTAAGGTAGAACAATGGCAAAGAACAAGGGGTCGGGAAAACATATCTGACAACGAATTACAAGGGTGACCGGATATTGGTTTTGATGAACGATGAAACGGGTCAGGTGGGTCCGAGTAATAGAGTCGAAAGAACAAGGAATATAACAATGGGCGGAATGTCGGAAATATCGGAGTGGCGGAAAGTGTTGCGGAAATATCATAGGGGCGGAAGGTGTTGCGGAACTGAGAGTCGGAAGTCGGAAATGAACGGTTGTAACATCGAGTGAGAACCGAGACCGAGGCCTTGGGTCCGCACTCAGGAACGGGTCTTAACATTTGCCCCTCATTCAGCTTAGGACCCTCCTCATCAGCTATGTCGCTCTATTCAACAGGGTCATAGTCCCTCTGCTCAGCTATGAACCTGTTTCCAATGAGGGCCTCCCACTCACCTGCCACCCAAGGCATATCATCAAAGCTGCTCAAGGACATTCCACCCTGCTGGAGGATTTTTTCCAGGAGAAAGAGGCCAAAATAATAAACCTGATTGTCCCATGGATCCTGAATACCATGTCTGATTTGGAGCTGATGTCTGAGATCATCACATATGTGCTCCTTGAAGCCATCCCTGACTCCGACTGAAAGGAGGGAGGGTTCTGTCGACAAGATGGGGTCGGATACCTACGTGCCTTGTCAGGTTTAACTCCTAAGATGCCTGTGACTACTATCCCATTCATGTTCGGTGACCAGTGTCTGGTACCACTCGGTCTCCCTTTCCTTTCGATCATTATCTCGGGCTGTTATATGTGTCGATCTCCGATGACATTGTATCCCATCAATATCTCGGCTCATTGCCATCTTGCACGCCTAATTAGTTTTGCCTGTTCTCTCTAAATGTCTTATTGTGGTCCTCTCCTTTTGCTGCTGCGTACCGTTCACTTTTCTTGTCTGCATCCCATCTACAAGGTATGTCCTTTTTGCCCTCTCTGCACTTCTTGGCTGACCGTGTCTATTGCTGTTGACCTATGCCATGCCGTTGCCTTGTTGTTTTGATTTGTTTAGTGTTCCTCGTCCATATTTGTGACTCACGTACCCTCCACTTCTTCGTCTATGTCTTCAGCTGTCTTCCTCCGTCTGTGCTTCCGCATTGGTGCTCTCCTCCTTACGATCACCTCAGCTCCCTTGTTCTATGTCACACCGCGTCCTTTTTGTTTCTTTGACATCAGGTGCCGTATTTCCCTGTCTCGTACGATTGTTGTGTTAAGTGTAACAAATATATCTGTAAAAAACGCAAATGGACCTTATGAAAAATTTTGTTGTCTGAATCTGTAATATCAACATGTATATAAACGCAATCAGTAACTTACGAGAGAATACATCGTCTGAAAAAATAAATCGACAGCATGATCCCTATCCCACAATGGAGTGGGGACTGGCGCCAATGCGCCCCTACCGATCCCATAGTCTGCCGGGACCCGATGCATTGCAATGGCCAAGGATGGTGGCAAAGAGATGTCTGAGCTGAGCACCTGTTTTCATGCCACTGGCTTCCTGGAGACACAACCTCAGCTCCTGATCGTCATCCAGAAGTCCCCTTGCACGACAGGCCTCCTTGTAAGTAGCATATTGTATGCCATCCACCGACCTAAGCTCCTCAAAGGATCTAGCCCCTTGACCACTGTGAGGAGAGTGCGCACAAAAAATCTCTCTCCTGATTTAGGGTTTGCAAAGTGAAGGCGACCAATGCTATAACCTCCTTGGCGTGGTGTCCATACCTTTTCCTGTGATTGCCAGGTAAAATGCTCAGGAAACTCCACATAGAGCAGATCACATGCTTCAGGTTCAGGGGACACCCTGTTTTCCATTTCCAGTTCCGACACCACACCCAGTTCCGACTCCATTTCCGACTCCGCTTCCGGTTCCGATTCCATCTCCGCATCCGCTTTCGGAACGATTCCGCTTCTGGGAGAACTTCCACCAGTTCCGTTCGCCTTGCCAGTTCCACTCCAATTTCCGACTTCCGCCCCGGAACAGTGTCGGAATCAAGCGACTCGCATAATAGGTGGCATCAAGGTCGATCAAGGTCAGGGGGATGCAGGGTTGATGGCGGGTGCCAAGTGTTGTCCTGGTGCGCAGCTAGTATAATACGGCTCGCTGACATTGGGGTCCTTAGACTTTTCTTTGGATTTCCCTTGTCAGGTGAGAACCCCTCTCTTGTATGCTCTGTTCTTTATACATACTTTGGATTCCCTGTCGTTGTGTGGTAGTGTGATCTCCACGACTAGCCAGGGTTGCCCTTACAGCAGAAAGTCTCTCCCTAGGGACCGGCGGTCGTACTGCACGTTGCATTCGCCATAGGTGCGTTCGGAATCGAGGACAGCGACTCGGAGATCGCAACCTCTTCCGCAATACAGCGTACGACAGCCCTCTTCTTACGTCGAGCTCCCAACCCGGAAATCCCGTCCCATATTTCTCCTTCCAACATGGATCGGACGATCGTCTTCGGAATATGGAGGAGGAATTGACGCGGAACGGATGAAGACCGACGCGATTGAAACAGCCTTACAGCGATTTTGGCTAAGTTAGATATTCCACAAGGTGGTGGAATGAAATGCTGGACGATCCAGATTTCGGAAAAGCGGAACTAGCGGAAAGAGGATGTCCGCGAAGTTAGCAAAGGTCAAACCCGCAACTCCGGCGGACTTTGACGGAGATCGGGAGAAGGACCGCATCTTCAACACATGCAGCATCTACTTCGCAATTGTCGGAGACCTCTTTCCGAACGACCAGGCTCGATCACTGGACTTGTCCTTTTTCAAATCGGACCGCGCAGCCCGTTTGCAAACAAGGTGATCCGACATGAAGCAAAGGGCAAGGGAACTACTTCCGGGACTGGGACGCGTTCGAGAAAACATTTTCCGACCAGTTCTGCCCGAAAAACGAGCAGCTCACAGCCTTACAAAGCTCGAGGGACGAGCTGGTACCAGGCCAAAGATCCGGTCGATGACACATCGATCGCTTCCAGGAGCTCATCGACCTTGCGGATATGACGACGACAAGACGATCGTCATCAATTCCGACGAGACTTGATCCGACGCTCCAGAACCAAGTTGCGCTGCTTGGGGATGGAGCTCCGGATTTTGATGACCCGGAAGGGTGGTACAAGCCGGCAGAAGGTTTCTCGGAACAGGGACGCAAATGAGGCCTTCGTGGGACGAGTCGGACACGACACGCAGTTCCGCTCGTCCTACTCCACCTGTGCCAAACCCGGAAGCGCATTCATTCCCACACGGAATTATTTCCGATGCTTGCTCCGCCTGTCCTATTAGGAACCATAGCCCTCCTCCCTCGAAGAGTGGCCCTGCCCCGATGGATGTTGACCGCATGCGCGGAAAGGCCACGGAACTATCACCTGCTTCCGCTGCCGACAACCAGGCCATATGCTCGCGAGTGCCCCCAGCCTTTGATATCCGGCTTATGACACAGAGGAGAAACTCGAGATCCTTCCAGAGTTCCTCGCACTTGCAGACATAACGGAGTGCCACTGCGGAAGAACTTTCCGAAAATGCGGAACATGGTCTACCGGAAGCGGAAGATGCGTCGGATTTTGTGACACGCAGCGGGTGAGATGTGTGCCCTGCTGCTGTACATACCGGTTGCCTGTCTTGAGTAGAGAATGAAAAGCCCCACTCCCTCACTTCGTACAGACCACCGGATAAAGTCACACAAAACCAAATCTGACACCCGTCCATCCCGCATCCGCCTTGGGAGACGCTTCCGAAGCGCTATGTTGTTGCTGCCACCCCTGGCCCCAAGTCACTAGTCATTAAGGTAGAGATCCAGACGACCGATACGGCGGAAGTCAATCCGGACCCGCCCTTGTCGATTGCGGGCCACTGGTCAGTTTATGGACCGGGACTATGTGGAACGGAACGACTGACCACGCGGAGTTGCACGTGCATCCCGGTGTTCAATGTGGATGGAGCCCCAATGAGGCAGGGTCCATCACGGAGATAGTGGACACAATTCTCCGCTACGATGGACACTCGGAACGCACTTCCTTCGCTGTCACCAGCCTGGGGAAGCAAGACATCATCCTCGGGTTTACCTGGCTTCAAGAGCACAACCCAGAGATCAATTGGCAGACTCGGAAGGTACTGATGAGTCGGTGTCCAGCCAAGTGTCACATGTGCCGGTCGGAAGTGCGGAAGGAGCGCCAGGAGCAGCGGAAGACGAACGGCTCATACAGACATGTCGTTCCGGCCCCATCCACTGCTTGCAGAAGAAGACTCGGAAGCGGAATTTGACCCGGATCCCCCTTCCAATTCCGATTCCGACGCCATCCGACTCGGCCTGGAAGGCACTCTGACGGAAGGGGAGCGCTTGCTGTATGTAAACCTTCCGCCGGAGGCGGAACACATCCGCGCCACCGGAAATATTTCGCAACGCCTTGCTGAAGCCTCTAAGAGGTATGATAGAGTGGAGGCGGAAATTCCGGAGTACCTGCGGGAGTTTGAGGACGTCTTTTCCAAGGAGTCATTTGATACCCTGCCTCCACGGAAGCTGTGGGACCACGCCATCGAGTTGGAGCCTGGGTCAAAGCCCACCAACTGCAAGGTCTACCCGCTGTCACCCAAGGAGCAGGTAGAGCTCGATGCATTCCTTGCGGAAAATCTCCGTACAGGGAGGATCCGCCCTCCAAGTCACCCATGGCATCTCCGGTGTTCTTCATCAAGAAGAAGGATGGCTCGCTCAGACTTGTGCAGGACTACCGGGCCTTGAATGCGATCACGATCAAGAACCGGTACCCCATTCCACTCATTTCCGAACTGATCACACAACTCCGCGGGGCGAGGTACTTCACTAAGCTGGATGTCCGCTGGGGCTTCAACAATGTCCGGATCCGAGAGGGAGACGAGTGGAAGGCCGCATTCCGCACCAATCGAGGACTCTTTGAGCCACAGGTCATGTTCTTTGGCCTCACCAACAGTCCCGCCACATTCCAGACGATGATGAATGACATTTTCCGTGACATGATAGCAGAAGGGGTTGTCTGCGTCTACCTCGATGACATCCTCATTTTCACGAAAACAATGTCCGAACATCGGGAAGTCGTGCGGAGAGTGCTGGAATGGCTCCGGGAGTACAACCTGTGTCTCAAGCCGGAAAAGTGCGAATTTGAGCGGGCGCGGATAGAGTATCTTGGGGTGATTGTGTCGGAAGGGAAGGTGGAAATGGACCCAGTCAAAGTTTCCGGTGTATCGGATTGGCCCGTGCCGCGAACAAGAAGGAGGTCCAGTCCTTCATTGGGTTTGTCAATTTCTACCGGCGGTTCATCAAGGACTTCTCCTGCCACGCCCGTGCCCTCTTCGACCTCACCAAGAAGGAGGTTGGATGGCGGTGGGGAGAGCCGGAACAGACTTCCTTTGACAAACTCAAGGAGCTGATCACTTCCGCTCCGGTCCTGATCTTTCCCGACGACTCTCGCCCTTATCGAGTCGAGGCGGATTCTTCCGACGCAGCTACCGGAGCGGTCTTGTCACAGCAGTCATCGGAAGATGGTGGGGGGTGGCATCCGATTGCCTTCTTCTCTAAGAGCCTTAGTCCGGTCGAGCGGAACTATGAGATCCATGACAAGGAGATGCTGGCAATCATCCGAGCGCTGGAGGAGTGGCGACACTTCCTCGAGGGTGCTCTATGCCCTTTTGAGATCTGGACAGACCACAAGAACCTCGAGTATTTCCGCACGTCTAAGAAGCTGAACCGACGACAAGCACGGTGGTCCCTACACCTGTCCCGGTTTGACTTCATGCTCCACCACCGCCCCGGCCGCACCATGGGCAAGCCCGATGCCCTATCCCGCCGCGCGGATCACGGAAGCGGAAGTGGAGACAACGCGGATATGACACTGCTCCGCCCAAGTCTCTTTGCAATCCGTGCCCTAGAAGGAGTAACTGCAGTTGGGGCGGAAGCGGAAATGCTCCGGGATATCCGGAGGCAGTACCGGAATGGAGAGAAGGAGGAGTCGGTGGTGAAGGCAGTGGAGGAACTCCGGAAAGGGCACTCACGGTCTGTACGGGCAGCGGAATGGTCGGAACGTGATGGACTGCTCCACTTCAGAGGCAAGGTCTATGTTCCGGGTGGGGCGGACCTCCGCCGTCGCATCGTGTCCCAGCACCATGACACACGGGTCGCTGGGCATGCTGGCAGGTGGAAGACGCTGGAGTTAGTGGCTCGGAATTACTGGTGGCCTCAGATGTCCCGCTACATCGGACAGTACGTGAAGACGTGTGACCTTTGTCTCCGAACCAAGCGCAACGACGTCCGCCCGTCGGAGAACTTGTTCCGCTCCCGATTCCCGAATCCCGCTGGGACACCATCAGTGTCGACTTCATCGTTGAACTCCCAGAGTCTCATGGCTACGACGCGATCATGAACGTCGTGGATTCGGTGAGCAAGGTGTCCCACTTCATTCCGACGCACACGACGATCACAGCCCTCGGAGCGGCCCGCCTGTTCTTGCACATGTCTGGAAGTTGCATGGGCTCCCGAAGCAAGTTGTTTCCGACCGAGGTCCGCAGTTTGTCGTGGAACTGACTCGGGAGCTCTACCGCCTGCTCGGCATAAAGCTGGCTACCACCACAGCGTACCATCCGCAGGGTGACGGACAGACGGAACGGGTCAATCAGGAGTTAGAGCATATCTCCGCCTCTTTGTCAATGAGAGGCAGGATGACTGGGATGAGTTACTTCCGCTGGCGGAATTCCAATACAACAACCATGTCCATTCCGCCACACAACAGACTCCCTTCATGCTTGACTCCGGACGACACCGCGGATGGGCTTCGAACCACACCAGGCTGAGTCCCGACTCGAGACGGTCAATGAGTTCCGAGACCGCATGGACTCCACCCTTTCGGAAGCCAAGTCGGCCCTTGCGAAGGCCAAGGATGACATGGCAAGGTACTACAACCAACGCCGGGTTCCTGCCCCAGAGTACCAAGTTGGAGACAAGGTGTACCTAGATGCAAGTGACATCTGCACCACACGCCCTTCGCAGAAGCTTGCCCACCGCTACCTTGGGCCCTTCACAGTGACGCGGAGGGTTGGACGGAATGCATACCGCCTCCGACTTCCGATGTCCATGTCCCGCCTCCACCCGTCTTCAACGTGGTGAAGTTACTCCTATGCTTGAGGACCCAATTCCACATCGGAAGGCTCATCCGCCACCTCCGCCAGAAATTGTAGATGGGGAATAGCACTACGTGGTGGAACGGATCCTGGACAGCCGGTTTGTGCGAGGACGACTCCAATTCCTCGTGAAATGGGAAGGGTATGGGTACGAGGAGAATTCTTGGGTCCCGGAGCAAGATGTTTCCGCTCCTGACAAACTCCGGGAGTTCTATAGGACACATCCAGGTGCCCCTTGCCGAATCCGCTCGCTGGCATTTCAATCCCTTGTGTCCCGTGCTTCGAGGACGCAGCACGCTAGAGGGGGGGTGATGTCAGGGGACACCCTGTTTTCCATTTCCAGTTCCGACACCACACCCAGTTCCGACTCCATTTCCGACTCCGCTTCCGGTTCCGATTCCATCTCCGCATCCGCTTTCGGGAACGATTCCGCTTCTGGGAGAACTTCCACCAGTTCCGTTCGCCTTGCCAGTTCCACTCCAATTTCTGACTTCCGCCCCGGAACAGTGTCGGAAATCAAGCGACTCGCATAATAGGTGGCATCAAGGGTCGATCAAGGGTCAGGGGGATGCAGGGTTGATGGCGGGTGCCAAGTGTTGTCCCTGGCTGCGCAGCGTAGTATAATACGGGCTCGCTGACATTGGGGGTCCTTAGACTTTTCTCTTTGGATTTCCCCTTGTCAGGTGAGAACCCCCTCTCTTGTATGCTCTGTTCGTTTATACATACTTTGGATTTCCCCTTGTCAGTTGTGTGGTAGTGTGATCTCCACGACTAGCCAGGGTTGCCCTTACAGTGAGGTCCTCAGAGCTGACGGACCACTTTGAAGACCATGCGACGTCGAGATCACGGCAGTCAAGCATCCTTTGTAGCTTGGCTTCACTGGCTGCTCTGGATGACGAGAAGCCGGAGAAGTGCAGGAGGGCGGGATCGACACGTGACATGTTTGGCAGGTCAGAGAGGTTTTGGGTGAAGCTGGGGAGGGCAACAAGCTCAATGGCGGGCGAGGACATGGTTGATGGATGTGGTGGGGTCGATGCAGTGGAAGTGAACGGTCACAGGTGGAGAGGGGATATATAGCTTATCGGAATGAATTGGTTAGGCGGAGGCCGATATCGCTTATCTTTGGGGTTCTGGACCCTTGACATTATAGGTAGAAGCCCTGCCTGCTGTCCAGTCGAAGAGAGTTTGCCTGGAAGGTTCTGTGAAGTTCTGATATCTCTGGAAGGGGAGGGACATGTATGTGGCTGCTGAGATACGCTGAGGTGCCTCTGGGTTCTGCCGGTGAAATTCTTTAATGAGTCGCTTTGCCCCAGAGACATCTTTCGCTGGTAGCCAGAGATCGTCGGCAGCTCCATAGCCCTTCCAGCGCACAAGATACTCCAACCTTCCACGGAACATCCTGCTGTCTAGAATCCTTTCAACTTCATATTCTTCGCCTCCATCCGTATGACAGGGGGGGGTGGTGGAGGGGCATGACGTTCAAGAATTGGGTCATCTTCATATGGCCGAAGCAGGACGACAGAGAACACTGGATGTGTGCGACCGAAGGATGCAGGAAGATTTAGACCATAGGCATTTCGTGAGACCACCTTATTAACAGTGTAGGGGCCTAGCCACTTGTGGTCTAGCTTCTTCATTGGGCGAGTGGTTGTGATGTTTTGTGCATTGAGCCAGACCTTGTCACCAAGCTTATAAACTGGGGCTGCTTTATGGTGCACGTCATAGAAGCGTGCCATGTCCTCTGCTGCCTTGGACAGGGCCGAACGAGCTTCTCTTGTGGCCGCTTCCATCCGCATTGTGAACTCATCCAGGGCCTCGAGTCGAGTTTCCCGGACTGGTTCCAGTCCCAGCCTTGGATGTTGGCCACTGTCCACATGAAGGGTGTAGTCTGGGTTGAGGCATGGATTCGTTGTTATAGGCAAACTCGGCCAAGGATATCCATTCAACCAATCATCCTGACGCTGGTTGATGAATAGTCGAAGGTATTGCTCAATCTCCTGATTAACCCTTTCAGTCTGTCCATCAGTTTGGGGGTGATAAGCAGTAGAGCAGCGACTTTGACACCAAGAAGTTTGTTCAGTTCACGCATGAACTGGGAGATGAACTGTGTGCCTCGATCACTGATGATTTCTTCAGGGAGCCCATGAAGTTTCCAAACATGATCACGGAAGAGTCGGGCGACTCCCACCGAAGTTACATCTGAAGTGGTGGAATGACATGTGCACGCTTTGAGAGGCGATCGACGACAACAAGGAGAGCATCATAGCCATGACTGGTAGGCAGTTCTACGATCAGTCAACAGACATAACCTGCCATCTACGGTCTGGGGATACGGTTTGGTAGAAAGCTGCCAATGGGAGAAGCAGGGAAGGTTTTTTGTCCAGTTGCACAGGTCACAGGCCTTCACGTATTTTGCAATGTAACGTCCCATCCCAGGCCACAGTAACTCCGAGCAACTAGTCTCAGTGGTTCTCCAACGACCAGGGTGACCGGTGAGAGGCATGTCATGGTGCGCTTTCACTATGTCATGTCGTAGTTTTGCATCAAGCGGCACGTACACTTTGTTGTGATAGAGGACAAGCCCATCCTGTTCAGACCACTCTTCTCCTCGTAAATTTCCAGAGGAGCCCA
>WHVA01001112.1:0-10125 GCA_015179125.1 Gautieria morchelliformis | reverse complement strand
CAACTAGCTTACTGAGATAATTGGAATCGTTTTCAACATTTTTCATTCCCAATCTAGTACATTGTCCATCATTTTTTCTTCTGTTACTTTCCATTCTACTAGAGTTCTGCAGTGCATGTCTAATATCCTTTTGAAGAAGTAATGTATGTGAATTTGTTTCTAAGCACATAACCAGTCTTTTCAACTTATCAAGGTCTTCCTTATATGTACCCCTGTAAATATCTAAAAAAATTTGAATGTTTTGATATTTTAACAATATGTTTGTATGTGCTAAAGCATGGTGTTTATTGAGATAACAGAGCAATTTCAGATAGGATTTGGATGACTATGTGTTAAAAGTATATATGAAGTTTGTTGGATGTACAATGCCAGAATATAGAGGCAAGTATACACCATATGAGTATATGTTAGAATATATGAAGTGTGTTAGATGTACAATGACAGAATTTAGAAGCAAATATGGACAATAACACTACTATATTATTATATATGGTTGATAGATCTGATTGCGCTAAGATATATAAAATACACTCTACTATCAAACAGGGCCATGAAAAAAGGTACATCAATGAAGTATAGATAAGAAAGAAACCCTTACACATATCAGCAGACACCAACACATTATACAGTAACTGAACATGACAATGTCTTGTTGTTTGATATTATTGCTGTTTGATCACGCATTCCTCCACCTCATGAAAAGAGGACTACCATGATATATAAGAAATGTCAGTCCGAAACTTAGGTTATTCACAGCAACTGATATCATAATTAGCTACTTAGGAGGATGTTCACATTGACAACAATGTACATTCTTCTAGGAATATATTAGATATCTTTTTAAAATATCAACCCTAACTGAATTCATAGTCCATCATTTTGAGCAACTTGTATATTGTGGACATCTAATTTTTTTGAATGTTCTGATATTTTAAAAATATGGTTGTATGTGCTAAAGCATGGTGTGTATTGATATAACAGAGCAATTCAGAGAGGATGTGGATGACTGTATATTAAAGTATACATGAAACATGTTAGATGTACAATCACAGAATATAGAAGCAAGTATGGACAATACTGTACTATATTATTATATATGGTTGAGAGATCTGATTAGAAGGTATGTTTAAAATAATATGCATGTAGTACAAAGATGTGTAATATTGATGTTTAGACAATGGGGTATACACCTTTCCTGGGGGAGCAGCAGACTGTGAGAAGAACTTTGGGGCTAGGATTAAGCATGCCTTACAGGTGCTGGCAACTGCCTCAATTTGATATATTTTATGAATATAGATGAGCTAAGCTATATATACATATATATGACATTTATAAACATCCTCCTTACAGGCTGAAATATATAGCAAAAGGCATACAAAAAAGAGTCAAGTCTATTCTGCAACTGTAGATAATAATCACATGATTCTATAACTAATAGAGGGTAGGAGCTGTAGTGATTATATGAATCCTGTCAGTTATCCAAAACAAAAAAGTGAATACAACTGAGTTTAATATAATATACAAGCTGGATGAACAATGCCATATGTCCCTACAGCAGGAGATAAAGTGACATTTATACATCCAAGGACTGGGGAGTGTCAAGATTGGATTTTAGGTGTTAACATTGTGTATTAGTGAACACAGCGAATGCCCGAACGGCTTGTGCAATGAGGTGTGTAGTTTGGCGAACAATGTCAAGCCAAAAAGGTTTATGAGATAAGGGGCTACTTGAACGGAGCTCGCCCTGTCTACAGTCGAAGCGAAATAGCCCATGATACTTGATGATGTAACGTACAAGGTCTCATGGAAAGGTTGTCTAGTAGTAACAATCCTTTTGCCGGCGAAGGTACTCCTTTGGAGCCCTTTACCGACAGCACCGACAATGGTTTGAAGACTAAAGTAGTGAAGGTGAAATATGGAAATTCACCAGTGGTGCTCAAGTCCTCCTCTGGTCTAAGATAGTTGTCTATGGAAGAGGGCTTAAGACAATAGTGTGGGAATGTTTTGCACAAGGTAGATGTATGATAATTGAACTGCAGAATATACATGTGAATGTAAACTACTTGTACTGAATGCTCATATGATATCAGCGAATAGGAAAGAGGCTGTTGTGAGTCAGGGTAGGTGTTACGATACGATCCGTCGTAAGGTTGACCGAGGTCGGGAGCGAAACCCGAGGTACGGTCCGAGGTTACGGGCGAGGTTTGGAAGGGGAAGTCGGAGAGGGACTAGGCTTCAGCTTATGTGCTGCGCCGACCCTACGCACGAGTCCCAACTTCGGAGGCAAACGAATAAGAGGCGAGGTTTGGCTTAAGAGGCGAGGCTTAGAAACTAGCTAGGGATCGAAGTTATACGATAGTTGATTTTCAGACTGAGGAGTAGGAATGCATACAGGAGGGTTTATATACGGGGCGAGGGTACGAGTCAGGGGCGAACATATTAGTGGAGATCAGGGCGAGGTCAGGGTGAGGTAATATGTGAATGATGCGTGATGGAGCGGAACCAGTAACTAAGGGGATACGGGCATGGGATCAAGGTCGGATATGAGCTCTAGCTCGGGCGCAGGATAAGAATCATATGTACTCGGGCACAAGTATCACAAGGCTCGGGCTCGGAAGAAAGTTATACCGGTAAGTAACTGGCCAAAGGCCGGGTTCTTACAGTAGGATAGGGGTGTGCAGTCAGGATACAAATAGATGAAACACATATACAATAGAGAAAGGGAGGCATGTGAGCATGAAATGACGGGGGGAGATATGACAAGGAACCTATGTAAGAAAACACCCCTTGAGACCTGCATACATGTTACCCTGCACAGACTCTTGATCTGCTGGGTCAATCTCACATGATCTATGGGTAGGATGTCCCACGAATGCACCCCAGCCATGGGAACACCCAAAGGGGATTGAATCGGGGAGGTGATGGGCCAGTAATGAACCATCACACCAGGTAAAGGCTGTTGATCGTGTTTGATGACATGCCTACTGGTGAATGATGTGAGTGGTGAATGGTGATTCGGTGAATTTAGCGAAGAGCAAACAGAGTGAACATGAAAGTGAAGGGATGAAAGGGAAAATGGGGGTAACTTGATACAAGAATAAATAGATCATGACAAGGAGGAGATGAAGGGTGATGTTAAAGAAGTACTTGACCTCCCAGGAAGAGCAATTATCATATATAAGAGAGTGAAAATCCCACCTTATGAAATACTGGTGCTGATATCCCTACCTTTTGTGGCACTAACAAAAGTAGAAGATAATTGACCAGACCAACCCTGTTTATATACTAGAAAAGAATAAATTGCCAGACCACACATTGGTAAGCTTTTTAAAACCCTTTATACAACAACATTTTTTATCATCTACTAAGGTGTCTGATTTGTTCTCATATTATAGAAAAGAAGAGGGTGATATGGTAATTTTGTTGTAGGGAAATAAATCTTCCCAAGTGATAGCTCCACCGACAAGGATGTTTTTCCAGAAGCTTGTTAACTTTCTCAGTGAGTCATTTGTCAAGATTGGTTTTAGGCATTAATATCATGTATTAGTGAACACAGTGAATTCTTGAATAGCTTGTGCGAAGAAGTATGCCATTCAGCAAATAAGGTGAACCAATAAATGTTCAGAAGATAAGAGGGCTGCCCAAACACTGCTCGCCCTATCTACAGTGGTAGTGAAGTAGCCCATGACCCTTGACTATGTAATGTGCAAGGTGTCACGGAAAGGTTGTTTAAGTAGCACCAATCCTTTCGCCAGCAAAGGTGCTCCTTTGGAGCCCTTCGCCGACAGTGCAGATAGTAGTGTGAAGGCTAAGGTAACGAAGGTGAAGTACGAAAACTCACCAGTGGTGCTTAAGTCCTCCTCTGGTCGAAGATAGGAATATATAGGAGAGGGATCAAGACGATGGTCACAGTGAGGTCAAGTTTTGCACAAGATAGACGTATGATAATTGAACTGGGGAATATACATGCGAATGGAAACTACTTATATCGAATGCTTGTATGATATCAGCGAATAGCAAAGAGGCTGTCTTGAGTCAGGGTTGGGTAGGGGTGCACAGTCAGGATACAAATAGATGAAACACAGAGGAGTGCGAACATGAAACGATGGGGAGGAAGGAGGGCAAAGGTACCTACGTACGAAAACATGCCTTGAGACCTGCATACACGCTACCCTGCACGGAGTCTTTGTCTGCTGGGTTGATCCCACACGATCTATGGGTAGGACATCCCGCGAATGCATTCCGGCCATAGGAATGCTCAAAGGGGTTGAGTCGAGAATGTGATGGGACCAGTGATGAACCATCAAGCCGGGTAAAGAATGTCATCGTGTTTGATGGTGTGTCTACTGGCGAATGATGCGAGTGGTGAATGGCTGTTCGGCGAATGCGACGAAGGGCGAATGGAATGAACATGGAAGAGGTGTGGCAGAAGGGAAGTGCAAAGCCGAGCGAACATGGAGGAGGATTAGTGAAAGGGAAAACAGGGATAGCTGGGTACAAGAAATAAACAAGTCATGACATCTGGCCATAGGAACACCCAAAGGGGGTTGAGCCGAGAGGGTGATAGGACCAGTGATGAACCATAGCTGGTAAAGGACATCAATCGTGTTTTGATGGTGTGGCTACTGGCGAATGATGCAAGTTGTGAATAACCGTTCGGTGAATTCGGCGAAGAGCGAACGGAGCAAACATAGAAGTGGAGTGATGAAAGGGAGGATGGAGTTACTGGGTATAAGAAATAAACAAGTCATGAGATCATTCTCGTTGAGTGAGAAAGAAAAGAATGTGATAAGCTATATAAAATGTTATTATGATATGGATCATTTTTTTCAAATATATTCAATGATAAGAGTAGAGTTTTTTTAGAAGATAGACATGGATATACAACCTGCTTTAAAAACCTCTATAACAGTTGCTTTGAACAACCACACAAATCCTAACTATCTAGAATGTTTTTTGATCTGCCCCCTGGAATATTATTCTCATGGATTGCTTTGCTGATAATATGATAATAACTCCTCAAAATGCATTTGTTTAGACTGTAGAAAACAGAGATGAATATATAGAATCTAAGATTTCAATCCCAGATTTACAATCACTAAATATATTAAGAAAAATAACTTTATAGATAGTACTATTCAATAGTAGAAATAAAAAGATGTGTTAAAACTACAGAAGAACTTGAAAAGATCTTCAAGGATACTCAGGAGCAACTGATAAATCAGGTGACAGTACTATTCCTAGATACCAGTTATGACAGTGTATATGGTATAGCTGCTATAGGGGAATATTGGACTTATTAAATATAAAAATTTAAATCATAAGCAGAAACCCCAAAATCCTAGAAGTTCTTGGGATAGTGAGAGTTATGGTAAAAAAGTGGAGGCAGTAAAAATAGTACAAGTATATGGACCATTTATAGACCATTTATATCCACAATATATAAATTGCTCAAAATGATGGCCTATGAATTCATTATGGTTGATATTTTAAAAGATAGCTAATACATCCTAGAAGAATGTACATTATTGCCAATCTGAACACCCTCCTTAGCTACCATGATGCTGTTGATATCATATGAATTGTTCTGGTCAATTTGCTATGCCGTACTTGTTCCGCATGCATCTCCAGAATGTACTGAGAGTGCCACCATTGGGTTCTGTGGCAGACTGGGTGATAATTGATAGGTTGTATGGATTCTTTTGAGACTTGTACTTCAGATTACATCCCCAATGCATTAGCCTGGAGGTCAACCATCTTAGTGGTGGGGACGATTGTAGTCAAGAAGCCACAAGTGAAGATGGCACCAATGATAATAACAACCAGGGTAAAAAGCGCTCTTAACCAGAGCCACCAACCACCAGCGAAATCCCCATGCCCCACCCAGGCTCCAGCACAGAAAATCACCAACAATCCTGAGTTGAGGGGTGCGAGGAACCGCGTCCAGCATCCAGCAACCAACATCCACCCCCTACACTCGAAAACCCAGGCTCAATGGTAGGCAACACCAGCAAAAGGACCCCACCAATGAGACCGGCCCCAACAAGTGCTGATGGTCGAAGCCTCTGATCCAGCTCACAAAACGCAAACAGAAACAACAACGAAGGCATGCTCAAAAGCCCATTGAACAATCCAGAGGAGGTGCACCAATACCTACTGTCCAAATGCCTTGTCCCCGAACAACAGCTCCTAACTTTCCACAGCTTGTCCACAGCGCTGCTGCACCTAGCAGAAGCCCAGGCCTCAATCCCCAAGGCAATGGAGGAGGGAATCAGAGCAGTCACGACACTAATAGTCGACCTAGCAGAGCGCACGACCATCTCGGAAGTAGCACCAATCATCAAGGAGAGGTTATCAGGAGCCAATGACATGTTAGCGCCAACAATCCAGAAGATGGAGAAAGTAGCGCAGGCAATCAACAACTCCACCAATAGACTAGCAGGAACGGTGGAGGAGCTCAGGCAGGAAAGCAATGGGACAGCACAAAGAATAATAGAGGTAGTGAACGAGCAAATTGCTACTACAACAACGTCGAACAGCCCTGAAAGGTCCCCAGTCAACGCGGCCACCACACGATACCCAACATATGCAGCAGCGTTAGCGGCGTGTGCCACAAAGCCAGTTAGCCTCCAGTCAAGCATGTTAGCAAAGTGCGACCTCTGGGCCTGACAAATACTAGTCGACAAAGCGCTGGATGCCCCAGAACACCAAACACCAAACCTACAGGCTGTCTGAACCAGACATACTCACCCAAGCGAACCGAGCGATAGAAGCAATGGAGTGGAGCAACAAGCAAGAGAAACCAAAGGTAGTAGGTATACAGAGACTCCCCACCAGCGGATACCTCTTGGAGTTTAGCACAGAAGAGGTGGCAGAGCTCTTCCAAGAGCAGCAACGAGCTGAGAGACTATTGACGTTATTTGAGCAGACCTTGATGATCAAGCCCACCTCATACACCATCATAGTTGAATTTGTCCCAGTCATGTTTGAGCCCAGCGCCCAAAGCAACCTGGATGATGTGGAAAGCTCCAACGCACTAGAAAAAGGCGACATTCTGGCAGCATGGTGGATCAAGCCAACGGAACGCTGGTCGGACTGACAGACCACAGCGCACCTCATTCTCCAGCTGCACAACCGCACAGCAGCCAACACTCTCATCAGGCTTGGAGTGCTAATCGCAGGCACCAGGACCACAGCGAGGAAGCTAACCCAGGAAGTCAAGCGCTGCCTTAAATGTCAGAGACTAGGCATGGCCCACCTAGCTGCACAGTGCCCACAACCCAATGGCACATGTGGCACCTGTGGGGATGAGGGACATCGAACATCAACCTGTGCTGTAACTGACCCTACCAAATACACATGCATAAACTGCGACAGAACAGGGCATGCGGGGACCGTAACTGCCCCACCTTCAAGGAGCGCAGCGGCAAAATTCAGCAAAGGAACCCAGAAACCAGCATGCGCTATTTCCCCTCTAGCAAGGACCCGCAGACATGGGAAGCGCTCTACACATTGCAAGAAACTACCCTCCCCCCCCGGCCCCAACACAATACTGTGCTATCGTGTTGCTGCAAATGATGACGACTCCTACCGCCAGGGAGGAGACTACTACCGGCCAGCATACGAGAACCAACCCAGATATCAACCCAGACACCAGCCAATGATGCGCGGCCGCTCAACCTCACGTCACTCAAATGCAAGAGGGAGCCAGGGAGGGCACACCCCTGGGACACGCCAACTGTCACTTGGTGAACTAGGATTCAGAACGAGATCGAATGAAAGGGGACCACAATCCCACAGCCAGTCTCATGAGTAGCACAATGGAAGAGCATATTTCGACACTGAAAATATGGCAGCAGAACCTCAACAAATCGGATGTAGCCCAACAAGGTTTAATCAACTCTATAAATCCCAATGTTTACGACATAATCATATTACAAGAACCATACTTCGACTTCCTAGGCAACACACGAATCAATCACTGATGGTACTCTCTGAACAGCACACCGGGATGACCCCAAGAAAACCCGAGCCACAACTTTTGTCAACAGAAGAATATGTTCAAGCGCATGGCAGCAAGTTAATGTGGCATCACAGGACGTGGTAGCTATGATAATACAAACTAATACTGGCCCAATTACACTATTCAACATATATAACGATGATACTCACTCTCACACCCTACAGAAAATACATGACGCTATACATGATGACGGGCAGAACGCGAAGTGTAGTAGACAGGAATTATAGGCAGTAGGTATGGACTTGTTGCTCAAAAGAATAGACTAGAAATTAATTCACTCTCTCAGTGAATTTAGTTGTCACTGTAAATATATTATACACTACCTAGAAATTAATTCACTACAAAGGATTTCTAGGTCAATAAATCGAAAGAACACTAGACTAATTTACTTGCCTCTCTCAGTGAATTTAGTTGTCACTGAGAGAGGGGGAAATCTGTCTCACTGTGCATGTACTACTACCCGGCCCTTTAGCGCCCAAGAGCTCGCGCGTCGAAGTCATTTCAGACTCCGCTGGGTGCAGCCGCCTATGAAAGTAGAAATAACAAAATGAAATGGAGAGGTAGGGAGTGACTGGAAAATTTCGAAAATAAACAGAGAAATGAATGCATGGTACAAGAACAATATGAGAAGAAATTGAAACACCATAGAGTAAATTGAATATATTATGCTTGATTTTGGTGCAGGAGCATAAATACACCCAACACAAAGGTCATCGACATGTCGAGTATGCTGTGGATGGGGTTTTAATAGACATCACCTGCTTTGGGACAAAGAAAGTAATGCGCATTTGTTCACCACAGCCAACCTGGATGCAGCGCATATCCTACTAGACATACTAGCTAACTACGACATGCTCATGGCCCTCCTGAAGGACACCCTCACCCTCTGCGCCTCCAACACCAAAAATATCACTTGACCGGACAACATTTTCAGCACCTCAGCGCTCCATGACCTCTTCATCCAATGTACAGTATACCCCGACCTCCAACCACCTTGCACGGACCACTACCCCATCTCAAGCACCCTAGATGTGTCAACGCCTAAAGCTGCAGAGCCGGCAAGATGAAACTGGCGCCAGGTGGACTGGCCAGAATTCTGCAAGAGTCTAGAAGAACACCTGGTTGCGCTGCCCTCCCCCATGGAAATCAACAACAAAGAAGCCGGGGGACTTTCTCATGCCTACCACAACACCCAAACGCAAAAACCCACCTTCTTCTTGCCAAACACACCATATACACACCTTACTGGTGTACCGCTGACTGCAGTCAGTGACTACACACAGCTTATACAAAAAGAAGCAAGCCAAAAGTCGATGCCATTGAGCGTCGACCCCCAAGTGCCGGCCATGTCACAGGGCCGCACAAGAGCAAGCAACCCCCAGCAGCCCAGCAGTAGACTAGAGCTGAGCTACTGGCAGAGCCAAATGCGTCAGTGAGAACCAGAGAACAAGCAAGACAGTACCTCAACATATATGGGTACCTCGCAAAAGATGACCCCATATCGACGGAGCAACTCAGTTACGCTCTGCTCTCATTAACGCACAACGCAAGTGGAAAGACTCTACAGGAAGGTGCCAGAGCGGTGGCAATACTCATGATAGAGGATGTGGCAAAGGCAGTGGGGACAGCAGTGAGGCAGCATGTTGAGCGGAGCCTCGAGGCGATCCTCAGCAAGGTGGAGATGGCGATAGATGATGCAAAGGCCGTGACAGAAATTACACAGACAGATCGAGGGAGTCACCGAAACTCAAACGGGAGCAGAAGTACTAATGAGGCGGATGCCGGGACACAAATGCATCAAAGGCAATGAGAGAGCAGATGAGGAGGTCAAGAGAGCGGCAAGGGGTGACAGCAGCAAGGAAAGGCTAATTCCGATAGAGTGCAGAGGCATTCTGCCTGGAAACAAAGCCGCAGAGCTACAGAGGTACCAAAAGGCGTTCAAACGCAAGGCCAGGGAAATGTTCACCAAGTCCCCAAGAGCGGCGATCGCACACAACATAGACCGATCAATGCCATCAGCAGCATTCGCCAGACTCAGCGCTGACCTCGCACGCAGACAGGCAGCCCTAATCCGACTCAGGACGGGCACGTGGCACTGAACA